>CM039667.1:14582950-14670450 GCA_022405105.1 Aristolochia contorta
GGAAGACTTGAGCTTGTCTTTCGAGAGCACCTATGAGAATCATGAGGTGAATGTGCATGACCTTATAATAGCGCAACTTACTATCACAGAGTTTGTTCAAGATTAAGAGTTGATGCGTGTTGTGAAGGTTTCAAAAATGGTCCACTAAATTCAAGAGTACTTCACTTGGTGGATCCGATTGTTGCCTCATTTCACAACTTGTCAATTCAAATCAAAAGATACTGACACTTAAGTATTAGACTCTTGCTATGCCCAAGATATAAATCATTCCACTGCTCTTTCAGCTGGCACATTTGGACCTCCTTCCTCAACATGTTTGGCCTTGTCATTGTCACCCCTAGGGACTTATTTGGGCTGGCTTCCATGATTGGATCACTTAGCTTGGGGTGCAAGGGCAAATTAATGATAAGTTGTTGTATGGGATTTATTCCATGGATGATATGGAAAGAAAGAAACAATAGGGTCTTTCATAATAAAGCCCGACATTGGAGGGATGTTACTTTCAACATCCTTCACCAGATAGTGGGGTGGCTTAAGATTCAAAAACCTTTCCGAGGCGTCGAGGCTACCACCATTTGGCAGTCTTGGATTGACCATGCTCATGAATCCAAAAGCACAAACTCCACAGTTCAAGAATGGACTCCCCCACCTGAACACATCTATAAACTAAATTTCGATGGATCCTCACTTGGGAATCCAGGCCCAGCGGGAGTTGGGGGGCTTATCAGGAATTCAATGGGTGAGGTTCTTCTTTGTTATGCTGGACCGATCGGGTATGCGGATTCTACTACTGCTGAAGCACTTAGCTTACTGCATGGACTCAAGTGTTTCAGAAATTCACACCTCTCGGGACCTTTGTGTGTTGAAGGAGACTCTCAAGTTATTATTTCATGGTGTCAAGGGAAGTCAAAACCACCTTGGAGGCATTGGTTTACTTTCAATGAAATCTCTGATTTAACTCACCTTGTATCTACCTGGTCTCATGTACTTAGGAGTGCCAATGGCAAAGCAGATATACTTGCTAAGCAAGGGGTAAACGAGCAACATTTGGTTGTTTGGGTACCCTAAGTATTCAAGTATTGATGATGTAATCTTAACCCTTTTTGGGTTCCTATTTCATAATGGAAAAATCACACTTTTCAAAAAAAAAAAAAAAGATATAAATCATTCCTGTGTGTCATTTTGTGGGGGATTGTTGGGAAAATGACTCCATGAGTCGGATCCGGGTTCCGGTCCGGATCGGTTAGAGCAGACGGGGAGAGAGAGAGAGAGAGAGAGAGAGAGAGAGAGAGAGAGAGAGAGAGAGAGAGAGAGAGAGAGAGAGAGAGAGAGAGAGAGAGAGAGAGAGAGAGAGAGAGAGAGAGAGAGAGAGAGAGAGAGAGAGAGAGAGAGAGAGAGAGAGAGAGAGAGAGAGAGAGAGAGAGAGAGAGAGAGAGAGAGAGGAAGGGGAGCGAGAACAACTCTTCAGCAAGGTGACTCTTTAGTGAGGTGACTCTTCAGGTGGGGTCCGTTGAAGCTAAGGGCAGAATATTTATATAGGGTTCCTCAGAAAACCTAGATGAGGCTTTATGGCTCTGGCTTTGTTTCTTCTTGTTCTGGGCACTTGGACGAATTCCAAATCTCCAGCGACGAGTGCACGTCGAAGGAGATTGGTTGCCTTGGGAGACGCTCAATAGTAGGACTATGCACCAGTGGGTACTATAATCACTCATCTTAATTTACAGCCAAATATACAGCTTTTCCACTTCAAAAAGCTCTTCTAATTATAACTCTTGCCGATGTCATTTTCACTCTCTCAGTTTTCTCTCGAGTTTAAACTCTCTCTCCCTTTCGCTCTCTAGTTAGTCTCTCTCTCTCTCTCTCTCTGAATTTCTAGTTACCATGTTTCCCCTTCTCATCTTCTATACCTTAACTGTTTCTCCATGTCTTTTTTAGGAAGGTTTCAGTACCATCAGTTAAAGTTAAGTTATGTATTTTTCATGATATATAACAGTTTGACATACCCCTTGGTTGAAGGTGAAGATGGCAATCTGGGAGGATTGAGTTAATTCTGCCTCCATGGTGCTGAGAGCATTACTTCGTGGAAATACAATATTAGAAAATACCATTGCTCTATGTTGGAATCCCATGCTTGACCAGGTAGTCATTTAGATGTCTCCAATTAAGATACAGCTCACTGCCAACCTCTGTTTCTGGTGGCTTCCTCCCTATCTGTCTTGATTAAATGTCGTCTTTGCTTCTCATAGAAAACTGTATTTATTTTCGAAAGTTTTTTAGAGTTTGCAATGCTGTGGTGTTCAAGTGTACTCATTTCCAGTTTTTTAAAGATTGAATTCAATCTAAGTGTTCCTTTGTACTTTGTTGAAACTGTCTTTGAGTTGATCGCACAATTTAGACTTGCAACTTTCTGGCATCATGACATGTGTAGGATTGCTCTCCAGCATCAGCCAATTGGGCTGAATATGTTGAAATAACCTCTGTTAATGGACAAGCTCAAATAGTATCTAATAGGTTGATCTGTGCTTAATTATCTTCAGTGGGTAACCCAGCTGATTGAGACTTCACTGCTGCTTCTGATGATTCAGAGGGCATAATTGTATGTGTTTGTCTAAGACTTTATGCCTCTAACCCAAACATTATGTTCTTATGTCTTGGGTCCAGATGTTAAATGCTTAACCATCAGAACTACAATTCAGCTAGGTTATTTGAATTATAAATTAATAAGTTCTTAATTACTTCTCATATTTATATTATCTGTTGTTTTAGTAGCCTTGTGCTATTCGTAATTTCTCCTCTTTTATAGGTTTACATGCTTGCTTTGTGGACTGACTTGAAAAGTTTCTTCTTCTTCCTAACATCCTTGTTCTAAAATGTAGTTTTTATGATTCTTGTTGCGATGCCAGTTGATTTGGATTTAGTTCCATGCAGGCAGCAAAGAGTGCTGGAGTTCCAGTCATTATGGATGCTGGGGGAATGGAGAGAGACATCTCAGAGGAACTTCTAATGTTTGACGATATACTGAGCCCAAATGAAAGTGAACTAAGCCGACTGACTGGAATGCCTACTGCTACTTATGAGCGATCAGTACGTGTAGCTACTAAGCTGTGCCATGAAATGGTGAGTTTGGGTTCAGGCACCACTCTTTTCATGATATGAATAATATGCTTGTCAAAAAACTTTTTTTTATTTCTTATTTTTTAATGGGTTGGCTTTGAATACTAAAAGACTAGTGAAAAATAAAGGGTGGGAACCCTCGCATTAGTTTATAAAGGGGAATGAACTTCTAACAAGGAGTTATCAGGTGATTTATTCTCATTTCCCTAATTAAAAGAAAAACTCTTTAGCAGTTGTTCTAACTCTTTCATCCAATGGTTCTAAACCTGTCAATCTTCTTTTGCAGTGTGTATTCGTTGAAGAATTCTATAAACTGGATAATTCAGGGTGTGAAGCAAGTCCTAGGCTTGGGGACAAAGGATCCGCTCTTTTGAGGGGGAGGAACCAATTCTACAGCCCATTATCTCTCTCTCTCTCTCTCTCTCTCTATCTCTCTTGGTAGTCCATTTTTTTATATTTAAAATGTTCCGTCAGCGGTTGTTTTCGCCAGTGGAAGAGGGTTGATTTTGCCGGTTGAAGAGGATTCCGCCGGCGGTTGATTTTGCTGGCAGACTCCCTTCCGCCGACGGAGATTTAGTCATCGACGGAGTTGGCTTCCGCCGATGAAGGCAGCTTTCAACTGCTGGCCGAGGTAAAACTGTGGCCCGGCAGTTGATTTCGTCGGTGGAACCTTTCCACCGACGCCTCACCCACTACCGGAGCGTCCGCCGGTGGGTTTTGGCTTTTCCACCAGCGAATTTGACCGCCAGCGGAATGACTGTGTTTTTAGTAGTGTCTTGACGGCACAAATATGTCCAAACTGTTTTTCTATATAGCATATATGTCAGATCCAAGAGTAATCACCCGAAGGCGGGAGAGTCTGTACGAGTATCTCTATCTGAATTGCATGAGAATCTTATATTTGTGTTAGTATATTCTTCATATCCAATAGTGACCACCCAATGGTGGAGTTATTGGAATTTGTTTTAAATATGAAATTGCTTTCATTCAAGAGAGCTGTTTTTGTTGTGTATTCTTATATATTCAATAGCAAAAACCCAATTAAAGGTTGAGTTATTCAAGTCTGTATTGTATAGGGAATTACTGCTATCCAAGATAACTATTTGTGTTTTCTTTAGTGTTGCATATTCTTTTAGAATCATTGGCGACTGCCCAAAAGTGGAGTAATTGGAGTTTGTATCGAATATTAGGTTCATCATAAATCAGATAGACTGTGAGTGGGTCCCCAACCCAATCCATCAAACTACTTCAATGTCGATTCATTGACATTACTAAACTTTTAAGCAATAGCAGGATAAACCCAGTGAGTCAACACTAAAGTTGGTCCTTGTGTGGCTCAATATTATGAGAATGGCTAGAGGCCAATAAAATGACCAGATTATTTCTTATAAACAATATGTGCCAATAAAAAGATTTAGTGTGGAGCACTATGATGCAATAAAGGAGCAATTTGATAAGCCTTTAAATGCTCGTCAGTAAACTTTGATTGCAAAATTCGACATTAAAAAAGAGTGGTTGATCAATCTAACATGCACTGCAAATGATTCGTTATGCCAA
This sequence comes from Aristolochia contorta, assembly GCA_022405105.1. NCBI lineage: Eukaryota > Viridiplantae > Streptophyta > Magnoliopsida > Piperales > Aristolochiaceae > Aristolochia > Aristolochia contorta. Next base: position 14,587,622 of record CM039667.1, read on the forward strand.
TGAATTTGCAAATATGGGATTGTTCAACAAAATCTGTATATAATATAGTTCATACTATTCTTTCTTGCTTACCAAGTACGTGAGTTGTTTGTTGGAAATAATAACTCTCATGACTTGCAAGGGTCATTCACTGAGCTACTGAATAAATGTACCCCAGGAAAAAGAGAATAGATTCTTTTGTAAGTGTATTGGGAGTCCACAAAAATAATTCGTTCAATTCACTTAGGCCACTCCTGAAAGGGGAAATTGTAGTCGTCCAGATTTAATAGGTCAAAGATTGGTGGCAAATGGATTTACTTATCAGGAAGAAAGAGATTATGATGAAACCTTCTATATCCAATCTCTATAAAAGAATCATATAGAATAAACAGAACAATTACTTCTTTTACAATCAGAGCACAATATAGAGTTAGTGGGAATAAGACAAATCTCAAATTTTGGACATTAAAATTCATAGACTCAACAAATGATAGGTCTCGATCAAAGTAGGATAATTTAATTGTTCTCTTTGGGTGAAAACGTAACCACAATACACATAAGAGCGGTGACATAAATATTGCGGGTTTTTACTTGCAAGACTTTAAACCTGACGTGGTGTCCACATTGCAGTTTAGTAAGAGAGAAATTCAGAGATGAAATCTGCAACATTTTAGTTTTTAATAAAATATTATCAACCTATTCTATGAGTAAACCCTGAACCATAGATTTTCTCTTATCTAACCCGCCAACTATGAAGCCATGTCACCATGTGAAACCTCGAAGTAAAATCAGGAAGTACTGATATCATTTTTTGACACATAATTGTTATCTTCACTGCCCTCATCTTTTTCCTTCTCTCCTTAAATGTGTTTCCATTCAGTTACAAGAACTACCTATCCACCGTTTAGTTACAGAAATTACCTATCCACTATTTAGTAACAGAAATTACCTATCCACTATCTAGTAACAAAATTTATCTATCCACTTACAACTGAAATACGGTTAGACCCCTTGAGAGGAAGTTTGTCCCCCAGCTTCGTTTCTGAAAAATAAGTAATAAAGATTTTGATTCCAATGGAGTCACATCCGCCAGTAGGCCCGTGCACAGCTCCAGCCTCACCCACCTGACTTCTTCTCCTTTGCATCTAAACCAAAAATTTCGTTTTCTCAGGTTCATCGATCTTGAATGAGTTTTTAACCTTTAGAAGTTTCATCGACTTGGCAAACTTCTTCAATTGAACAGACATAATCTTCTTGAAATTGGGCAGAAGAGTCGTCGGAACGGCCTTGGCTGTGGAAATAGGGTTTCTCGTCATTTTTTTCCGCAACGAGGAAGTACTACATGAACATTAGTATAGGGTCCGTCCCGTTCCCTGGAATTGCGAGGCTCAATTAGTGCCATACCTTTTTTCCCGCCATTTCTCTCCTCTGAATCCAATTGATGGAACAGGTTGTTTGAGGTAGGACCCGTATCGAGTCCACCTCTTGTTTTACGCTGAGGAGCGATGTACAGGAATCAGAGGAACATCCCTTCGCCCTTCATTTCGCCACCATCCTTTTTGCAGATGGTGGCTTCCAAACATTGAAGTTGTTGGCTCAAGGTTTGCTCCACTCTTTGAAGTCTTTCCTTCATCTCGACAACTTTTTGCTCTAGATTTTTAATCCGTTTTTTCTGCTCTAATACCCTTGTTTGGTCTCGATAAGAGTAGGATAATTGTTCTCTTTGAGTGAGAACGAAACTACAACACACAAAATTTTTTATCTTCTTCCCCCTTCATTCTTTCTTCTTCTCTCCTTAAAATGTGTTTCCATTTAGTTGCAGAAACTACTTATCCACTATTTAGTTACAGAAACCAATTATCCACTTACAACTGAAATACACACTGCTAGAAATGTGTAATCCGCCGAAGGCTGGAAAACTTTCCGTCGGTGGAATACCTCTCCGCTGATGGTCTTTTATGACTCGTCGGTGGAAGATGGTTGCATCCGACCCAACCGCCGTCGGAAGGAAATCCGGCTGTTGGGCCGGATTTAGACCTAAGTTCCTGCGCTGCGTTAAGCGCGTAACGCGAGCGCGCGTGACGCTCGTAATGGGAACATTGTATTCTCCTGATATCGCTTTCCTTCGACGAAACTCGTAGAAATTTGTTGAAGGAAACAAGCGTGGGAAAACAGACTCTGGCGTTCCTGGCGTTCCAGGCGTTCCCCTGGCGTTCTGCCGGAAAGTTTTCCATTTTCCTTTTCTCGGCATCGCACGTACTCCTCCAGCCGAAGACCCAACTTTGATGACGCTCTTGGGTTCCAAAACACAGTTCTTTCAAAGCCTCTTGGTGCGATTTTTGGTGGCGTGCTCTGTGTTCCGGCCTCCCACCCGACATTGAACCCCTCCGACTTCCTCGCCGTTGACAGAAGCCTCTTCCCCTTCGCAGCAGGTAATTTTGTTTTAGGTTCTTTTTTTTTCTTTTCTTCCCCTTTTCCCCTTTCCCTTGTCTCCTTATTCTCACAACACTCCATTTTTTTCTTTGCCGCATTTCGAGCTGCAGTTTCTCCTTCCGAGGAACCTCTGCTGACCACCAGCAAGAGAAGGCAACCGTCCAGGGCCTTCAGAGACTGGTTACGGTCATCGAAAGCCACTGTACAACAGTAGCAAACACCTTCTCCATTACAGTGAGTGTTTATTTAATTACTGAGTAGCATCTATTAGAAATAATTCATCATGAAGGTTTTTATCTTCAGTTATTTGATTTACAGTTTTTGATTGTAGAGTTGCATTTTTGTTTTTGTTGAATGATTTTTCCATGGTATTTAATTATGTGTTGAATGATTTGTATAATTCAGTTACTAGTGTGTTTCCTTGTTGAATCGATGGTGAGCAATTATGTGTTGAATGATATTTGATGGTGGATGTGTTCCGGTGTGTTTATCTCAATTTGGCATAGTGTGTAATTATGTGTCAAACTTGTAATTCAGTGACTGCTTCTCTCTGATTTATCTCTCTTTGTTTTCTCCCTGAATTCCCTCTCCTTTAGTCTTCCTCTCTCTCTCTCTCTCTCTCGGGCTCTCTCTCACTCTCTCTCTCTCTCTCTCTCTGTCTCTGTCTCTCTCTCGGGTTCTCTCTTTCTCATTCTCTCTGATTTCTCCATTGTTAAATATTTCTCTCTCTCGGTTTAGTCTCAAATTCTGTTTCAAAGTTTAAATCTCTCTCCCTCTTTCTCTCCAATCTTTCTGTCGTTCTCCCTCCCTCCTCTCTCTCTCTCTCTCTCTCTCTCTCTCTCTCTCTCTCTCTCTCTCTCTCTCTCTCTCTCTCTCTCTCTCTCTCTCTCTCTCTCGGTTTACTCTCAAATTCTGTTTCAAACTTTTAATTCTCTCTCTTATTCTCTCTCTCTCTCTCTCTCTCTCTCTCGGTTTACTCTCAAATTCTGTTTCAAACTTTTAATTCTCTCTCTTATCTCTCTCTCTCTCTCTCTGATTTCTCCCTAGTCTCTGTTTTCTCTCAAATTCTGTTTCCCTCTTTAATTCTCTCCCTCCCTCTATCTCTCTTATCTTTCTCTACCTCTGACTTCATTTCTATCTCTCTCGGATTTCTCTCTCTCTCTCTCTCTCACTTGGTTTTCTCTCTAACTATCTCTCTGACTTCCTATCAAAATATGTTTCTTATCTGTACTTCTCTCTCTTTGAATTCCTCTCTCTCTCTCTCTCTCACTCTCGGATTCTCTCTCTTTGAATTCTCTCTCTCTCTCTCTCTCACTCTCGGATTCTCTCTCTTTCTCATTCTATCTGATTTCTCCATTGTTAAATATTTCTCTCTCTCTGTTTACTCTCAAATTCTGTTTCTAATTTTAAATCTCTCTCTGCCTCTATCTCTCCAATCTTTCTCTCTCTCCCTCCCTCCCTCCCTCTCTCTCTCTCTCTCTCTCTCTCTCTCTCTCTCTCTCTCTCTCTCTCCTTTTCTCTCTCTTTCTCTGACTCTCTGATTTCTCTCTAGTTAAATCTTTCTCTCTCTCTCTCTCTCGCGGTTTACTATCAAAATCTGTTTCAAACTTTTATTTCTCTCTCTTATTTTCTCTCTCTCTCTCTCTCTGATTTCTCTGTAGTCTCGGATTTCTCTCAAATTCGGTTTCAAACTTTAAATCTCTCTCCCTCTATCTCTCCAATTGAGAATCCATGATAAGGTCACAGTTGTAGGTGCTCTTCACCATGTCTAAGTTTTTAGTTTCTCAAAATCATGAGGTGAAATCTTTCAAGGCTATAACTACCCACAGATTTTTTTCGAAAGAAAAAGTAAAATTGGGTTTTAATGGCAATGCACAGTACGGATGAGAACGTCTAACGGAAACAGTAATTTAATAACCTCGTTCCACACAATTATTAGTTTTCACTGAATATGCTTTTTTATTCATTACGATAGCCTTTTCTGTCTTGTTAGTTGCGCCTGAAGTAAAATTTACTAGGATAATGAATGGAGATTTAGGTAGGTAGAGTAGAGAGTAAGGTGCTATTTTAGCAACAGCAAAGCATGATGTATTTGGGGACTGTTATGTGAGTTCGAAAAAGTCAACCCTTCTAAAACAAATTACAGTGAAGTAGATTTTAATTATCTATAGAAGTTATTAAATTACTGTTTCCGTTAGTGGTTCTCATCCGTACTATGCATTGCCATTAAAAAAATTTGTGGGTAGTCATAGCCTTGAAGGTATTTGGCATGGCGAGTTACCCAATTGAGTATTAAACACCCGTTATTTTCTTTTGTGTAGATTATCTTTCATAATTACAATGGATATGGACTATTTCAATGACAAGAGATGGATGTATGAGTACAAGACAAAGCCGGCCCAGTGTCATCCTAGATATGTTGCTAGAGTCAATTTTTTTATAGATTATGCAAGAGAACGACCGGGGGTGCAAGGAAATGGTCTGATGCATTGTCCATGTCGAAAATGTGAAAATGGACAGAACCTTGACTGTGAGATGATCAAGACCCATATAGTCCTAGAGGGTTTTTTTCCCACTATACAAAAGCTGGTGATACCATGGAGAACGACCACAAAATTAGTCCGACATTAATGTGCGGTCTGGCCATGGTGAAGAGATGGGAAGGATGTTGAGTGATGCTTTCATGCAAAATGTGGAAGAAGACAACGTTCCGAATGATCCTAATGATGCAGAAGAACGTAAATTTCTATTGTTACTGGAAGAGGTTCAAAACTATCTTTCATGATGCACTTATTCCAATTAAAGTGTTTGAACAGATGGAGCAACAAATCATTTTCACATGTTGTCTCCCTTCATAAAGACACCCTTCCCCGGATAATTTGCTTCCACGAAGTTGGTATGAGTCAAAGAAAATGATGGCAGACTTGGAATTGAGTTACGAGAAGATCCACACATGTCCGAATGACTGTGTATTATGCAGAAATGATTTCAGAGATCTGGATAAGTTTTCAAGATGTGGATAAGTGTCAAAAAAAGGGAGACATCAGACTACAAGGCCTGCAAAGGTCTTTAGACATTTTCCCTTGGTTCAGAGGTCGCAATGGTTGTTTATGTCCAACAAAACATCCGAGTTGATGACATGGCATGGTTCGGCTCCCGACAACTAAAGAGGGAAAGATGATTCACCCTAGAGATTCAGCAGCATGGAAACACTTCGATAGAGTGTATTCATCATTTAGTTCCGATCACCGTAGTATTAGATTGAGTCTTGCAAGTGACGGTTTCAGCCCATTTAAGTTTGGAACAGGGTCGAGCCATAGTACATGGCAAGTAACCATTACTGTCTACAACCTTCCTCTTTGGTTGGAAATGAAACAAACTTATTTTATGATGACTTTTCTTATTGATGGACAGAAGTCCCTGGGGAACGACATTGACATCTACTTGCAGCCGTTGATTGATGAGTTAAAAATTTTATGGGAATTAGGTGTGAGGACTTACGATTCACATACGAAGTCATTCTTTCAAATGCGTGCAGTGGTGATGTGGACCATATCAGACTTTTTGACATATGACATGCTATCTGGTTGGAGTACAAAGGGGTACAAAGCATGTCCCACCTGTCACGTGAACACTAGTTCATTATATCTACCCCACAGTTGAAAATGTGTTTACATATGGCACCAAAGGTTTCTACAAAAAAATCACCGATGGTGGGCGGATAAGAGGTCGTTTGATGGGACTGAGGAACTTGATGGAACCCTCCCTCCCTTGTCCGGTGAAGACATTATGAATAGTTTGGTGAGGCATGAAAATGCTGTGTTCGGGAAGGTGAAAGGGGTTCTGACGGAGGTCAACACTTTGCCCGAAGGATGGAAGAAGAGGAGTGTATTTTTTTAACTTCCGTACTGGAGCAGTCTACTCATTCGCCCCAACTTAGATGTCATGCATATCAAGAAGAATATATGCTACAGTATCCTGAATACGATTTTGGAAAATGATGGAAAGTCAAAGAATAATCTGAAGTCGTGATTAGACTTGTAGACTCTTAACATACGGAAACAACTCCATCTGAGGCTATCGAAAAAAGTTGTTGGGAAGGTAGTAATTCCTCATGCGGCATATAGTTTGACGAAGGATGAAAAAACACGGTTTCTACGTGTTTTGAAGGAATTAAAGCTCTCGTCAGGTTTCAGTTCAAATGTCTCAAACCTAGTACAAGTTAAAGCAAGGAAAATGGTGGGCCTCAAGAGTCATGATTTTCATGTTCTCATGCAACAACTCCTTCCATTAGCGTTGAGGAAAACAATTTCAATGCCAGTGTGCAAAGTATTGAATGGGTTTTCAGCTTACTTTAGGGAGTTGTGTTCCAAAGTGATGGATGTGGATAACGTGGACAAACTTGAGGCAGCCATTCCATTCATCTTGTGCAAGTTAGAGAGAATATTTCCACCTTTGTTTTTTGACGTCATGGTTAATCTCAAGATACACCTAGCAACGGAGGTCAGACTGGCAGGGCCAGTGCAGTACAAATGGATGTACCCAATTGAACGCCACTTGCTTACACTAAAGAATTACATCCATAATAGAAATAGGCCGGAGGGATCCATTGCAGAAGGATATTTGATGGAAGAAGTAACTACTTTTTGTGCACGTTATGTTGAGGGGATGGAGTCCAAGATTAGTAGACCGGTAATGTATGAACCAGGACCTTTAGGGACAACATGTCCTTATATGTTCATCGCTGATGACGTGTACCAGCTCCACCGGTTTTTACTATTCAACACTCCGGTGGCTCGTCCGTACCTCTTGTAAGTAATTCTAGTCCTTACACTAAATATTATATAGAAAAAACCAATATACCACAGCTTAATTAATTCTTCCACATTTATGAGTAGGGAACATAGAGAGTATTTGAGAAGGGTACACCCCCAATGGACCGATCATTGGATACATATGGAGCAACATAACTATTTCGTACAATGGTTTAGATCACGGGTGAGTTTATCACCCAAAACAGAATTTTGATGTTTCTTACATTATAGCGTCTCCTCTCTGTTGACACCTAAGGTGTTTAATTCTTAAATTGTGTAGGTGATAAATTTACTACAGGATGGTGATGTGATAGAAGATCTACAATATCTTGCGCGTGGCCCCAATTGCGAAACCAAGTCTTACAAAGGTTTTTTTGGGAATGGTTATAAGTTCGAGACAGAGCAAGTTGATGACGTTCGGACCACTCAAAATAGTGGCATTGCCATTGTGGGGGAGGAAAGTGAGATATTTTACAGTGTTTTGCAAATGGTACTCGAAGTCTTCGTTGGGCCATGAACTCCTATTAGCATATTTAAGTGCAGATGGTTCGATATGAAGAAGGGCAGTGGTGGTGTGAATAATGGACTTGATTACATGTTAGTGAATTCGTCAAAGCACACATATGAAGACGAATCCTTCATCTATCCATCTCAAGCTCAACAAATATTTTATTCAAAAGATCCTATTGATCCATCTTAGAGTGTTGTGTGTCGTTGGAGACCTCGGGACACATACGACATCCCTCTAGTTAACGTCGATGTAAGGGCCGAAGAAGATGAGGCCATCTTGTTGGCACAAGACCCAGCGGAGACGTGACAGAGTTTAACCAAGCCGATGATGTTTTGTGGGTAAGTACTAACCTGGGTCCATGATTAAGAATTGATCAAGTAGACTTGAATGTAACATAGTGTAAGTTTGATGGATTACAATTATTGTATTGTTGATTGTAATAGGTAATTTTATTTATTTTGTGAAGATAGCTGACAATCCCCATTTCTTTAAATTTGCAGGGTAAATATGCCTTCTAGGAAGCATCCCCTTGACTCCTCATCACCGTAATCGGGAAGGGTCAAAGTTCAGGCAGTTCAGCCAGCCCGAACAACACCAGTCCTGAGTCCGACTTGGCCTGCCAGGGCAACATCAGTTTCGACTCCGACTCCACCGCCTCCGGCTCCGGCTACACTAGCATCGTTGTCACAGATGTCTGACATGGGTAGTAACAAACATCTCTCTCTCTTTTTTTTTTGTAGTTATGTCTTCTAATTTTAGCTCTTTTAAATTATAGCTAAGTGTATGGGTAAGTTTAGAGAGTTCTTTCCGGAATACGAATCCCCTGAGAGCCACTCTTCAGGTAAATTTGTAGTATAATGGTTTTATTGCAGTGTGTTATATAAATTGCGTTCTAACTTGCAATTTGGCAGGCCCAATCCTCATGGAAGATATGGAAACACAAAGACCCGAATGGGCAGATACAAAAGATGTTGATGAGCCATCGCAACCGCGCGTGAAGCGGAAAGTTAAAGCGTTTTCATTTATGCCAGATAAGCCATGGACGATAACAATCAAAGAGGGGCAGATGATTTTAGAACGACAGTGTTCATTGTCCTTTCTCATGGGGACTGTTGTTCGGGCAGACCAGTAGTTTCCGTTGCATCTCCAGTGGCGTGACTATCCCTCCCATGAGCTGCAAACCTGGTTTAACGTTATGAAAGTAAGTTGTGTTTGCTAATGTTTTATTTTCAGCCTTGGGAGGTTTGAACTAAGTTTTTTTTTTGCTGGAAAAGTATAACTTTGTAGATGAGGAGGGTGCTGCAGTCACAAAGCAAGTGGCCATGGAGGCAATCAAGCCGGTGCTTCAGAAAATCATCAGAGATAACAGAGCCGCATATAAGAAAGAGCTCTATGATGGGAAGACTGCAGAACAATTTAAGACCTGTCCCATACATGGTATGAGCCAAGAGGACTGGGATCTCCTTGTTAAGTATTGGGACAATGTTAAGAGTCTGGGTATCGATGAGCAGAATAGTTGTAATCGATAGAAGTTGAAGACAACGCATACCCTTAGGTTGAAGTCCCTTTCTTAGAAGAACATGTACTTATATGTTTTAGTAGTGGGAACAAAATTGACTTTTCATTTTATGCCTAGATTACTTACTATAGACATTAATTATAGCGTACGGCCAATCCTGATGGCTACACCTTCCTGATGGCATACCTCAAAGTTCACCAGAGGAAGGATGGGATTTATCCAGATGAAATAACAGCTGAACCCTGCGTAAGTTATCGCTTATTTTATGATTTGTGTTGAATGGTACTCCTTGATTATTTAAATTTATTATTTTCTTGTGCAGGAAGCGGTTTGTCGACAAGCCCTTGAAAGTAATGTCGCTACCTCCAAGGATCCCAGAGACGTGACACCCGTATTGGATACAGTGTTTTGGGGACCACAAAGGTGGTTATGAGAGAGGAGTTGGAACAGGTGCTCAAGCTGCGTAGAGGTGCCTCTTCAAGCTGTCGTAGTTATGTAGCCCTGTCTAGAACAATTGGAGAGGGAGAGACGAGATAAGGAGGCATTGTCCCAAAAGGTAGATGCCATGAGCCAACACATGGAGAGGTTAGAAATATTACTTCTTGCACAGTCACAACAAGGTAAAAATTGTTTTCAGTCTTCTGAATTATTTTAAATTGATGAGCATAAATGTATATCTCTAATGTTGATGTATTAACCTTCTGCAGGATCTTTTGGCCACAGAGGAAGCGACCCGCCGCGTCATTGAAGATCGTTTATGTATTCTTTTACATTGTAAACTTAATACATTGTGTATATAAATTTTTATTGTAGACTTAATACATTGGTGTGATTTCTCCATTGTAGACTTTATATATAATTGTGAATTATGTTGTTCTTGATGAAGTGGTGTGAATAAACAGGAAAAATAAAAACAAAAAAAATAAAGATATTAACAGAAAAAGCTTCCCCCGATGGGTGCAACCGTTGGCCGACACAAAACCACCAATTCCGCCAATGCACCAAGAGGTGCCGGGGAACAAATTCTGTCGACGCACTAGTAGGCGTCGGCGGGATTCCAGATCTCTTCTGCCGATGCAGTAAAACGCGTCGGCGGAATCATACCCCATTGTGCCGGCGCAGCAAAGGGTGTCGGGGGAACTTTTCGGCCGACTCACAAGCATGAGTTGGCTGAAACGACTTCGCTGACACGTCCGCATGTGTCGGGGAAATCAGTTCCACCGACACATTGTCACTTGTTGGGGAAATTATTCCGCCGAAACACCCCAGCTCGTCGGCTGAAACTTGTCCCACGACGCACCCCTGCAGCGTCGGCGGAATACTTTCCCCCGACGCACCTTTACGGGTCGGCGAAGACTTTTCCCCCACGCTCCTCTACGCGTCGAAGGATATCTTTACGCTGACACGTTTCGGCCCGTCGTGGGATGTTTTTATCCGCCGACGGATCCAAGAATCGGCGGAGATGTTTTCGTTCTCATGACGGTTGTTTTTGTCGCACGACGGGTTCCTACATCGGCAGAGCTGTTTGCCGACGCATGTTCCGACGACGTTGTACAACCCATCGTCAGAATATGCGGACGAAGGTTTTTTACCTGTGACAGTTAGATGTCTATCAACAAGTATGGATGGACTTACCTCAAGAAGGTTATATGAATGCTGATTTAAAATGGTTTGTTATGGAAAATTGTAATTCAGTTATTTCGCCATTTTTGTGGAAGGACAACAATAATAAACTTTTGATTATCCTAATAGTGCACCAGAAAAGTTGGATGCCTCTTTGGTTGAAAGTTTGATGTATGCTATGACATGTACCGGATTAATCTTATGTTATGTGGTTGGGATGTTAGGCTGATATCAGGCCAACCCTAGTACGTCACATTATGGATTAGCCAAGAGGGTACTTAGATACATTCAAAGAATAAAATCGAAGTCTTTTGTGTAAATGAGCAGAAATTGCTAGCCTGGTCATATTCAAATAATGATGGATGTCCTGATACACTTAAATCAATGTGCCGATATATTTCAGTTAATAAAGGATGTCTTGATACCCTTAAATCAATGTGCGGATATATTTGATGGAGATGCAACATCATGGAGAAGCAAGAAACAAGATTGTACAACACGATCTTCTATGGAAGTTGAGTATATTGCTTATTTAGAAGTTGCTAAGAAAGTTATATCGTTAAAGGAGTTGCTGAATTCAAAGTACTAGATAGTGTGCAACATCGTGTATCTATCTTCTGTGACAATACTACTGTCATAGAAAAAATTTCTAGGTGTCATAATGGATCTAAACATGTTCAAGTTAAGTGTTACTATATCAAGGAAAAGGTGAAATAAAAAGGGAATTTATGTTACTTTCAACCCTACTCCACAACCGATGGTTGACCCATTCACCAAAGCTTTACCTGGAAAATTGTTTCCTGAACATATATATTATATGGGAGTAAAAATCCCACATGAATTGTCCATGTAACATTTTATTATCATGAACAGTATATTTTGTTGTACTATTGCATTTGGATTTGTGTGATTAGTGGTCACTACAGATTGACTGACTAGTACTTTGGATGTTAATTGACTTATTTTCCTTTGAAAAACTAAGAATTCAGTGATCTTTGAAAAGCACATGGGTGATCTATGTGGGCCGATTCATCCAAAATTGCCTTGTGTGGTTGCCCTTGAAAATAATACAGAATATTAGATAAATAGAGCTGTATAGGTTAACGTTTTCTCATGACGATACGTAGTAGTCAATGGGGTCCTTTCTGAAAAAAGATGCTTACGGGTTTGAGTGTGTAAAGGGCCTACACAGTCACATGCCTTCATGAGTGATGTGGTGAATCTCAGCCATTACATCTGCATGACATATGGGTACGTACACATATGAAGCTGTAATTGTTGGTACAAAATGTCTATAAGGTTGATATTGAGGTAATAAATAAAGAATATAAAATAAACTACTTTTATCGAATATTATACTCACCGATGGCTCCTTGGCTGGGAGATTTTAAGATCATCTGTTTGTGGCTTTCATATATGCTTTTTATTTGTAGGCTTTCTATATATGCTTTTTTATATGTGGGTTCTCCATGCTTTTATTAGTGTGGAAAATGCTAACTGCACATATGTGCATACCTATCCCACGTACATGTTAATCTAAACTCTTGATGCCTAAGATTTATCTTTTAGAATATCGGATTTTATAAAATAAAAAATATTATTTTTTATTTTATAAGGACTTAATTAGCATGTACGTGGGATAAGTACATAGTGCAGCTAGCATTACTCTTTATTAATATTGGTAAAATCTGAAAGCATGGCATAGAATCATAGACCAATATATAGATAGGTGATTGACACCTTTATTAATTTATTCAGATTGACCTAAACATATTTTGGAATTTCCATTACAATATGTCACTTGATTTGACGCTTTTCCATCCATAATACATGACGGAAACGGACAAACAATTTTCTTCAGCCCACATATGATTTTTTTTTTTCGAAACAAGAACTAGATTTTCATTATCACGTAGCTAAGGTAAATGAGGGAATGTTGTCCAGAGAGTTTATGCATTTACCGTCATCCGAAATATGGTAATTTGGGCACAAGGAGCCTTAGACAGTCCTCCATAAGAGTTTGTTTCGAAAAATCAGGAATTTGGCAAATCCAAAAGTGTATTGGCATCTCCCCTTCCTTCGCCATTTTTGTAGCTTGTTTAGCCAGACAGTTCTCCAGCTGGTTTGCCTCCCTATAGCGCTGCTGCATTTGGGCTGTCGGTAGCATTGTCATGCTTCTGTGACATTCTCTAATTAAACTCTCTAGTTTCCAATGGCCAATTCTCGGTTCCTGCATCTTGTGCAAAACCAATTGCTAGTTGCCTTTGATTATTACAGGGTGAGTGGGATAAAAATGTTTAATACAGTGAAGGGCAATAAGTAACACGGTTAGTTCCGCTTCATTCTTTGTATTGTTTAATAGGGGGGCTGATACAAGTATTAACGATGTTCCAAGTGAGTCACGGATCACTACCCTACTCCCGGCACATTTTGTCTCATGACAAGTTGAACCATCAAAGTTTGCTTTCAATTTACTTGGAGGTGGAGGATTCCAACATATATTTTCTCTGTTTCTTTTGGATTTTATATGCTTGGGGACTGCTTTGTGTAGGATGATATGGAAAGACTGGTATGATATTCTATTGTGGATATGCGTTGTTGATGGGGTGATGTTGTCAAATTTCTTCTTTTTTTCTAGCACACTACAGTTCTTACGAAGTAGGCTAGATGTGGGGAGGCGTTCTTGAATTGGTAGGGATATAACACCAGATCAGGTCACTAGGCCCCTAGTGCAGTATATTGGCTCTCCGTTTAAGGAAGTGGCGCATTCGGAGGTATGCTACTTTCAAGCTAAAGGTACCATCATCTGATAGTGTCTATATTCTTGAGTCAGGTTGTCTTAATCCTATTGGAGAGCTGAGGAGCTGTTTAGCAACGTCCACAGGCCATAAGTTAGTTCCGTGCGTGAGTTTCATTTCAGCTATTATCTGTTTGTATTGATAATACCTTCTCAAGTGGAGACCAGGGGCCCACAAGGTTTCCATGGAGTTCTATGGAGGTTTATACAATCCTTCAACTCACGTATCATGCCACAAGGATACATTTACACCACTTCCTAGAACTAATATGGATGACTTAATCAGTTAAGGTAGGAGTTTAAGAATTTGCTTCCAAACTTGTGAATCTCTAGGTTTGGGCCTTTAAGAAGCAACGAACGGGTTTGGCACATATTTTATCTTCATGTATGAGGCCCATAAAGAATCAGAGTTTGAGTAAATTTTCCATAGCAGTTTAAATTGAAAGGCCTGACTTAGGGCTCTGATATTTTTCAGACCCAGTCCTCCATTTCTGTGTGATTCACATATATTGGGCCATTTGGTTAGATGTATTTATTTTATGTTTCCCTTATATGACCACATGAAATTCCTAATGAGAGTTTCCATACTATTTGCTACTTTAGGTGGGATATTAAAACATGATAGTACATGTAACGACATGCATGTGAGTACAGATTTTATGTGAGTGGTCCCAGCTAATGAAAGGGATTTTTTCGACCTCCCACTTAGCCTTTTCTTCCTATGTTGAAGGATAGGCTCGTACGAGGGGTTGGTTACTTTATTGTTTGGGATACCAAGTCCTAGATAAGTTCCTAAAGATGAGGTAGCAGTGAACCTCATGATTTCCCTCATTTGAATTTTGGTTTCTTCGGGCACATTTAAGGAGAAGAAGATGGAAAATTTTTGTGGGTTAAAACGCTAACCTGAGTAGTCTCCATATTCCTCTAAGATATTCATTAATATAATTGTGGTTTCATTTCTACTCTGCCAAACAATAAGGTGTCATTTGCATAGTGTATGTTGCAGATTGGGTTCATATTTTGCACGAGGCCCATGGGCTAATATGATTCGAAGTGATTTGTTCACTATATTTTTTTTGGAAAGCAGTACCATAGCCAAGATAAATAGGGAGGGGGATATGAGATCTCCTTGCCTTAGACCACATTTAGGGTAAATAGGATTTGTGTGGTAGCCATTTATTAAAATTTGGTGACATGAGTTTATTAAATTTTGCCAAAGATGAGGAAAACCAAATACTCTTATGGGGGGTTAGTGCACTGGGATATTAGTGTCAGGGACATGAATGTCTCAAAAAAAATACTTTTTTGGGTTAGTAGAATGATAGTTGGTTATGACACGGGATTCTCCCTAAATTTAGGAGAGACATAGAATTCTCAATCTCTTTGTATTTTGTTGTTTTGACTAAGGATTTTTTGTCACTCCTAAATAGGTGGAATTTTGAATTCTCCTGAATTCTCTCACCACACCTAACGTAAAACAAATGAAATCAGGGTCTTTATTTACTTAGAATTTAATGTCAGTTACTTTAATTTCTCCATGAAACATCACTTTCTCTTTGGACTAACCCCCCCTTAAGGTGTGTTGCAAGAAGGCCCATGACATTGTGTCAAAGGCCTTTCTAAGGTCAAGTTTTACACAAAGTAATAATACTTTTTCTTTTCATTTGGAAAGTTTTTAAGATTTCATGAGTTATTAGGATATGATCTGACATTTTCCTCCCTTTTATAAAGGCGGCTTCTATGCGGCTTTTGTGTAGGGATGAAAACCGGTAATAAACTGTATGGGTAAGGGTTTTCCGTTTACCGTTTACTGTTTAGGGACCATTACCCATTTACCTTTCTGTATACCATTTAATTCTGGCTATTCCGTTTCTGTTTATTACCCTTTTTTGACAGGTAATCGGGTAAAACAGGTAATAAACAGATAAATTACCAAAAATTATCAAAATATACAAAATATACAAAAAACCACTAAAAAGAAAAATTAAGGAAAATTAATTATAAAATTATATCAAGTATAGTAGATGTAACACTTTTTATTTTAGAGTTACAACATTTAGAAATTTTTAATAACATAAAAATCAAATTAAAATATATACATTGCATTGCACTTGACAATTGATATATTATATACATTTGATAAATACATTTGAAATATTTAAATCATTGATACAAAATTTTCCAAACTCCAAACAAGCATTTGCATTCTTCATTCCTCAAAATCTTCAACAAAAAAGAATTCCCTATTCCAAAGAAAAAAATTGTTAATATGATTGTTAACAAAATTTGATCAATGTATCTTTGTGCAGCTATAAGAGATAAGTATTTTATAAACCTACGCACCACTTGTGGAGGGAACTCTTGCAAGTTGCAATGCTACAAGTCTCATACTTGGCTACTTCCATTCTAATCATTCAATCAAATCTTCCGTGCAATATAATATAGGTAAACTTTTTTTTTTTAAAGTAAAATATAGAAAATCAATACAACTAATGTTACATACCAATGAATTTCATCCTCGTCCTTAGATTCAACTTGAGCCGTAAAGTATAATGCGTTAAACCCAATGTCATCACTCTGTCTAATATTGTTAGCATTTATAGATGAGTCAACTTCAACACATTTCTTGCCCTTATCCTCAGGCACAAGTGAAGGTTCAGACATTTTAAATATTGAAGTAAGTCTGTCATAAAGTGTGGGAGCAAAAAACTTTTAATAAAGTAGTAAGTTATAACCACCATTGCACTCCAACAAAACACAAACTACAGTTAAAAAGAACCATGTGGTGGATTAACTTATGAACCCAAATACTCCTCACCACATGGTATTACCATCTATTGCAGTCCAACAAAACACAAATTACAGAAAAAAAGAACCATGTGGTGGATCAACTTATGAACACAAATTCTCCTCACCACATGGTATTACCATCCATTGCATTCCAATATACAAATATGTAATAAATAAAAATAAATAGTAATTCCAGAAAAACAAATAAAAAAGAGTAAGAGATAATCAAAGAGAATCGAAAAGAAAATCGAAAAAGAGAAAGAAGTATCAAACAAAGCTTGCCTTATAAGAAAAAAATTGAATGTATTGCTAATGATATCTTCAAAATTAATAATTTAGTACCATCTAATTTCATTATGTTAGTGAACCCATTTCTCACCCAAGTTTTCTCCTCCCCATTTGAATTCAGTCTTCTAGTTCTTGTAACCTTGTCTCTATTGTTTGCTTATCTAAACAAAAGATCTATCATCTAAAATTTTGAATTAACTACATTCTAAGGACAAATCAGGGTGCTGGTTATGAGTAAACGGAATATAGTCTTATAATTGAAAGTTAGGAAAGCACTACAGTGGCGTAGGGAGGCTATCGCTTAGGTAATATTATTCTATTTTTCTCTCGATTTGCCCTAATGTTCGAATGCCCTAATCTAACTTTCTCTTTCTCTGCAGTTAACCTAATGCCCTAATCTATTTTTCTCTTTCTCTACTATTTGCCCTAATGCCCTATTCGTTTTTTCTCCTTCTCTGCGATTTACCCTTACATCCTCACTAAGCCCTTAAAAAATTTTAAGCAAGCAAACGAATTCCATAAATCCGCTACTCTTTATTTAAAAACTTTCTATTAAGTGGTGGAAAGATAAAACAAAGAGAGAAAAGAAAATAGAAGCACCAAAAAAAGAAAAAGAGAAATAGAAAAATAAATTAAACAGAGGATGAACTAGGAAGAGGATCAAATACCTGGCACTAGGAGCTTCGTGATATGCCTCGGGCGAGAGAGAGGGAATGTTGCTGTTGGTAGACTTGTTGAACCATCGAAGTCGTCTTCCACGATGTCGATGGCGAGCAGGAGTAAATCTAGGTTTGATTCTACCATTTCAGTTTTAGGGAATAGCATAGGAAATCGGGGATAAGGGATTTGGCCATCTGGGAAGTTGGGAACCGAGAAGTAAAGCTAGTGTCTGAAGGATAAATGGATAATAGCGCAATAGGGTTATCAACTTATCACTTGTCACTCACTCAGTCACTCATTCAGTCACTCCGTCACTCACTTATATAGTTATATGATATGTTAAACAAAATTAGTCGATTAAGATGGCCAAAGCTCGGAGGGAGGTAAAAATAAAATTAAAAATTTAGAGATTAGCTGATTAGGAAGGGAGGTAATTAGGTGAAAGAGAGGTATAGATAAAAATAAAATTAAAAAGTTAGAATAATAAACTAATTATAGAAGGAACTACCTAGGAAAGTTCTGAAACTAAATTCTAAATTTCTATTGCGTAGCATAAGGACTAAGGAGTAAAGAGAGCGGAGACTAAGACTAGGGAGAGACTAGAGACTAGAGAGGGAAAACTTAAATTAGAATATTTGCTAATTAGATAATAATTAATTAGTAATGAATCAAATGGTATTACTTATAATTTTCTAACCTATTAGGAAATTAGGGTTAATAGGTTATACATAAATTATAATGTTAAGGTGTAACGCCAAAATTTTGGAATAACATAAGCCAATTGAAAAGGCTTCTTCTCATTGGAAGTTTCCTACCCTTCCTACCACATGGCCATGTATCTAAAAGGCTTCTTCTCATTGGAAGTTTCTAGTTTGGTGGTGGGGAAGATTGGATTGCGATCCGATCTGACCCTTGGTAGGTGCAGTAATTTTGAGTTTGGCCAGATCCAAAGCCACTTGTCATTTACAAGTGCTCTATCTAGTCTGACCATTACAAGTTTGTTTGTCGGTCTCCAATTTGCCTAGATGAACTCGGGGCCATTAAAGCCTAGGTCAATCCATGCTCCCATTGTTATAAAGTCAAGTATGGTACTGTTATGATGGTATGGGGAATTAGTATAAGAGAGTTTTCATGTTCATTTATAATATCAATAGGATTCTGAGCTATTCATAGGAGCCAATATCCTCCACTATGTCATCTATAGGGTTTAACAAACGAAGAACTATATTTTTTCTTTAACTACTTATTTGTTTTTGAATTTTCAGGAGTCAAAGATTTTATTTCACCCAGGAAAATAATATTCGGGTCATATTTATGTAAAAAGTTGAAATTGTATTCTTTTCCGAGGGGCCTTGTGCCCCCCTAATGTTCCATGTGAAGATGGAGTTCATTTTAAAACAATAATTGTAAAATTGGTCGCTTGAAGCTTGCCAAGCGATGAGAAAATGTGGTGAATTTCGGCTCCATGGGCCAACCTTGTTATTTTTGTCCAGCTAGGGTAGGTACTGCTTGGGCTCCAGTCTTTGCTGAGTTGTTTGGCTGCTCGTCGGTTTTTTTAGTCTATCTGTATAGTTCTACAATATATTCAGCATTTTCAGGGTCATATGAGTTCGCTGATTCCTTTAGAATAGGGCCCACTACGTCCACGGTCTTTCCATTGATAGCTGCTCTTCTTCGAAGGGACTCCGGGCAGAATTGGCAGAAGGGGGGGGGGGGGGGGGACAATTTTCCCTGGCTACGAGGGAATTCATTGGGGTTTTCAGGAGAATAGGGAAGGTGAGTCTCCTCTGTGTAGGGGTTTGTGTTTGAGTACATGGTTGAGAGCACCAGGCATATTCTATTGAGATGAAGTGTAACTTTGGAAGTTGCACCAGACTTGAAGGATTGCCAATGACAATTCCTCTGAACTTGCTGCCATTCCCCTAGGGGGTATTATCTGGCTCATCTTGGGGAGAGGGTGGTGGTTTTGGTTGGGCTTCCACCTGCTGTCCACCTGTACATTCCATTGTATTGTGCTCTATTTTCTTTCGATATTACCTTTCTTCTTCTTGTCATTCAACTTGATGTTTGTGCCCTTCTTCTCAGGTCTCTTCTCAAACGTCTTTTTCTTTCCTTGATCTTTTTGGTTGTTTGCTTTATTGGAGTTTTTAGAAGACACCTCCTTGGTCTTCTGTTCATACTTCGTCAGCCTCTCAGCCGTGGACAAAGCTGAGGCCAAAGTCTTCACTTCCCACCTCCTTAGTTCGTGCTCCGCCTGTTTTAAACCAGCAAGAAAAGAAAAAAGTCTGCCTTGATCGGACATATCAGAAATGCACAAAATTAAAGAAGCAAAGTTTTGTACACTCTCTAATGGTGCCTTCTTGCTTCAAGGCTCTCAACTCCTTTCGAGTGTGGTATTCCACATCTTCTGGAAAGAATTGTGACTTCAACTCCTTGAAATCCTTCCACATTCTTACGGTTGAGGTGCCTGATTCCCCATCCGTCGCTTTTCTCCTTCACCAAAGAACAACATCATTGACAAGAAACATAGAAGCAATGCTTACCTTTTGCTCCTCATCCGTGAGTTTGGCTAAATGGAAGTACTGCTCTACTTGCCATAAGAAGTTGTCAATGATTTTGGGGTCTCTTACCCAATTGAAAGGCTTAGGTTCAGGTACCTTGATCTTGGTTGCTGCTCCATTTGTGCTCGGACCTCCATTTGCTATAGCACGTTCCAGCAATGCTTGTCTTGTCCGTGATTCATCGATCTCGTTCCTCACCTCATCTAGGTTTGCCCGGAACACCGTCAGGGCACTATGGATGTTTTCCTCCAATGCTTGAGCCACTTCTGCTCCAGAATTAAGGTTCTCACAAACGTGTTCTTCTTATCCCAAATAGCTCGCTTCCACCTTGTCCATTCTGTCTTCAAGAGAAGAAAAACAAACTTCAGTTTTAGACATTCTCTCCTTTCCTTTTGTTGGATCGATTTCAGTCTCAGAATTTGCCATTGGATTGATCTTTTGCTCTAATACCAATTGTCATGGCGCTGGATTGACCAAGGCCTGAATTTAGTCTGTTGCAGCATGCAACCTAGCCTCCAAGTCCGTCTGGTTTGTATTCAGCTTCCCAAACAAGATTAGCTCAGCGTCGCTTTGTTCTAAGTTCTAGAACACCCTCAAGTCTCCAAGCCAAGAGCAAATTAGGGATTAGGAGGAAAAGACCTATTGAAAAGATGAAGTGATTACAACCTCTTCTACACTGCTATTTATAGTGTACACATTCCCCATATGTGGGGAGATCTAACCAAACCCTCCTACTCTCTTGCTAACTGATTCAAAAAAGTTTGAATGAGTTTATTTGAATTCAAACCTCAACTAACTCGTGCCAGCTATTAAGCACATGCTCCATGTGCTTTGCCAACTCATGCATGCCACGTCACAAGCCTAATCAAGTGCCACCTCATGTGCCATGTCATATGCCATGTCATCCACTATGTCATCATATGCTGCTGGATCCACTGTAAGTACTCTCCTCCTTCTCTAAGTTGCACCATGTGGTCTAGCTTTCATCTTGATGCCTCTATGCGCGTCGGTGCTTGTGCCGCACGTGGCTGCTCCCTTGCGGTTGCATGAGTGGGGTTACCGAATCGTAACCCCACTCTTAGGAGCGAGCAAAAGTGGCCCCAAGTGCGCATCTTGATCTGCTGGATGCGCTTGCCCTTTCGGCCCCGCATGTGCATGTTGGTCGGTTGGTTGTCCATGTGCATGAATGTGTGCATTTGCCCTTGCTGTTCCATCTTGCGCAAGTCCGTACTCCAAAGACGTTGCACATCTGTGCATAGGCAAGTCGCGTCACTTATCACTAGGTCTATTTATGTGTTTTCTTTAGTGGTTTTTGTGTATTGAATTTCTGCTTTCAGATTGTGGTCTGAAATGTGCCAATTGCTGGGCGAGTATACGTTCATCACCAGGCTGTGACATAGTGTGCTTGATTTGTTGATGTAGTTGAGTATGGTCCAATGAGAGACACCAGATTTGGAAATTCTTCTTTGTGCGTTTGCAATATGTTTTGGCTTCACAATATTGTGGCTTTAGTGGAGTCGAATGTGATTTGTTACTTTGGGAAATGAGGATTTTGTTGTGGAGGGCAAGAGTTTCATAGCTGTTGTGTGCTCATCCCCCGATCATTTATTGTATCGATATCATCCCTCCCAATAAATGATTCCAGCAAATGTGCTCGCGTCATTTTGCCCAAATGTCTGATTCACCACCTTGAATAATGCTTGGCAGGTAAGTAGGTTGTTCGAGCCGACCTGGTGGGCGTTTCCGGCGGAGGGCTCCACCCACACCATCATCACCAATGTCTCCAGACCACTGTGGAGCTCCCGAAGGGAACCAACATACTTGATGTCGAAGAAGGAGTAGGTAAGGAGAGCAGGGAGTAGTCGTATGAAGTGGATCAAAGCATCTGGTAATCTGCAGATGTGGCGCGCAAAGATCTTGATGAGGTATCCCAAGTCGTAACACCCGGGGAAGGTGATCTAGTGAATGCTACCGCTACCTACGATGCTGAAGGAGAACATCAACACTGCACAATCCACGAAAAATATTCCCTCCTTACTATTCCACTCGAAGTCGTTACCCAGGTGCCCTTTCAGGGAAAAGATAGTGTCAAGGCCTTGGAGAGTACGAGAGACGTCAAAATCAGATAAATTGAAGTCCCAGATAAAACAGGCATGGGAAGTACCTAGATAGGGTGAGTCCTAGCCGAATTAGGGTCAAGGCATCGACGTTGCACTTTAGCATTTTATATCAAGCTTTTGGGCAGAATCTGTCATGAACGGATGCAAATGGGAAAATATTTCTAGGGAACTCTGTGTCAATGGATACATAGTTGACGCGAGACATCAAGGATTTGATGAGCGCAAATTCTAACTCCATGTTGTACTCCCAAACTTTCCAGATGAGAATCACCAATTTCTTCATCTCTTCTACTTGCAGCGGCATTGCGAGCACTATGATCTTTAAACCAATGAACAAAAAAGCTATGAGCAAGAGTAGGTAGGCACATAGAGTAGTATATTGTGATGCGAAACTGGGCGAGGGGAGATTGGAGATTGGAATAATTATATGCAGCCAGCCACAAAGTTTGGAGTTGGAGTTTGATTCGGAAACCTAATGAAATTCCAGGGTTCATTTTAGGAATGTTTCGTTTTGGAAAGTTCTTTCAACTTGGATTTGAGTATTCTCTAAGTAGTTAATGTGTTTGGAATCGACTACAGTAAGTGCCGCCTGAATTATAACTTAGAAGAAGAATGCCTTTGTTGTTTATTTTTGTTAGGAAGTTGTGTTTTTAATTAATTCAATCAAGTGCTACAGTGAAGCAAATGCATCATTGTTGCCTTACTCTGGTTCCCTCACCACAAGTTGTGTGTGGGTTTGTTGAGCTAGGAATGTGAGCCCATTTGCAATTCAATTGTTCTCCCACCTTCCAGATTTCATGAAATTTTACAAGCAGTCTTCAAGGGGGTGAAGAAGATTTGTCACACCAACATATAACCAGTTCAATTGTTCTCCCACCTTATTCTGTTCCCCCCATATACTCCAGATAATTGAAGTGGAGCACGCCTCTGCCATGATTTCACCCTTTTTTTTGGCCAATGTTTCGCCAATAGTGCACCATCGAGGAGATGTCTGCACTTAGTTGAAAAATCGGCTGGAATTTTCTAAAAAGATAGACCATACCTGTTTAGGAAGTGTTGTAAGAGAGCATAATGTGGTCTATGGACTCCACCTCCTCGTCACAAAGAGGGCGGAGCACGGAGGTGAGCCTCATTCCTCTTCGAACTAGACTGTCCCTCGTCAATATCTTATAGCGAATGGCAGTCCAAAGGAATAATTGGGCTTCCAGAGGTGCAAGCAGTTTTAACCGAAAATTTTCCAATGCTGTTTGGAGCCCTCAAAAGCCAATATTCATAGGATTTGTCAAAATAAAATCTGGATAAAGCATGCTCAAGTGACGCAATTCAGCAGACTCGTCATTTCTCAGTTCTCTTACAAAGATGATGTTCCAATCCTTGTAGATGCCAAAATATTCTGCAAGGACGAGTCTGATTGTAGCATCTGGCATTCTTTCTAACTGATACAATATGGGGAAGGTATTTTTGAGTGGTGAGTTTATAAGCAAGTGGTCTATCCAAAATAATTTGATCCCCTTTTATGGGCGCGAATCAGAACTGTTATCTGAATTTGCTCTACTATTTGTTGAGCTGCCTCCATATAGGAAAGAACGTGCAAGAGTGAGAGGGGTGCCATCTGAGTCGCCAATGTTCTTCCGGAATATTGGATTTTGCTTTGAAGAGGGAAGCCCGGGTGGGGGGTTGCATGTTGTTAATCCTCCAACACCATTTTAGTTGGATTGTTGTGTTGAAGAGACGAATTTTGCTCACACTGAATCCACCCACATATTTTGGCATACACACGTCATCCCATTTCACAAGGTGATATCGAAAGGTGCCAGTTACTGCCCGCCAGAGGAAGTGCCTCATCATCTTCTCTATCTCTCTCGCTACCTCTGCAGGGCATACCAGGCAGGATAATATGTATGTAATAATCCCTAACAAGCAGGTTTGCAATAGGATGAGTCTCCCTGCTTTGGAAAGGTGTCTACTCTTCCAATACAATCTCCTTCGTAACTTTTCGAGGACAGAGTTCCAAAGTGATTTGGCTGCTCGCCCTCCAAACACAGGTAAGCCAAGATACTTGATTGAGAGAGAACCAACCTCGTATCCTAGCACATTGGCCACCTAAGCCAGAACATCTTGGGAAACATTGAAGCCAACCAGAGAGGACTTACCCTAATTTATCTTCATCCCCGAGGAGATCCCCATAAGAGATAGTGGTGCTCTCAGTTTCTTAACTTGAACCAATTCACCTTCACAAAAGAATTGTATCGTCCGTTAACTACACGATTGGCAGCGTTCCATCAGGAAACGAATTTCAGAGCCACTCAATCTTCATGATCCGACTACATAATGCTGTTATGCTTTCACCCACAATGTTGAAGAGTAAGGGGGAGAGAGGGTCTCCCGGCCTGATTCCTCTCGAGCTAGAAAAAAAGCCAAAGAACCCTCCATTGATGGAGATAGAGTAGTTGGCGGATGAGATACAATAGAAAATCCATTTTCTCCATCCTAATCCAAAGCCCAAAGCTTTGAGAATCAAATCTAAATTACTCCAATTCACTTTGTCAAAAGCCTTTTCGATATCAATTTTGAGAAGAACCTTTGGTTCCCTTTTTTTTGTTGAAGATGTCCATTGCCTCATGGACAAACATGGCGGAGTTGAGGATCTGCCTTGTCTTCATAAAAGCACACTGCTCCTTGCTTATCATAGAGTGCAACACCTTCTTCAGTCTACTGGCCAGAACTCTAGCTATAATCTTGTAAGTGCATAAGATTAGGCTGATCGGTCTATAGTCTGTAACCTACTTCACTACTTCTTTTTAGGTACCATGCCAATAATAGATGTCCCCCATACTCTTGTGGAAGATGCCCTAGTTATAAAAATCTTAAAACACTGCAAAGATGTCAACTTTCACATGAGTCTACTCTTCTCGGAAGAATTCGCTGTTATAATCATCACTAGTAGAAAAATGGCCTGACATGACGGTCTAGGCTTAAAACCGTCGGGTCTTAAGCCTGAGGACGTCGGTCCTGGCCAACCCGTATCCCGTTTCCGAAAAATAAAAAAACCCGTCGTGCAAATTTTGGGTCTGAACCGCAATGGTTCTGGCCCGTCGTGGAAAATTTGGGTCTGACCAAGTTTGACAGTCAAGAGCCTCCAGGCAAACTATTAGAAAGCTTTATCCCGATAGAGAAAGTCTGTCGGTCAACAAAAAATCAAGCCCGACGGTCAGCAGTCATCGCGGAACACTCCAAGCTGAGCTAGTGGGATGAAAAGCAGATGCCAACGGCATTTTACAGTCGGGTTACTAATTCTAAGGGCAACGGTTGTAGACCATCGGTATAAGTGTTGCATGGCCGACAACTTTTACTCGTCGTGGGTTTGAATCATATTCTTGATGAATTTCAACTGTCGGGAAGGTAAATCTTTGTCCTAACTGACAGGGCCTGTCGTGGGAAATTTTTTCTTTGTCGACGGTGTTTTACTGTCGGGAGTTGGCTTGGCTGACCCGGTAATGACCCGACGGGTTGGGCTGTTGGGCCGACGGTATTTCACCACCGGGCGAAGGGTGTTTTCTACCTGTGCATCGGGACCCAGAGCTTTATCTACGTGCATTGTAGTTACAGTGAGCTCTTGAATGGCAATTCCAGTCCCTCCCTCTGTTGTTGACGTAGCAGGAGGAGGGAAAGACCTTTGATACATGGCCTATATTCCGTATCACCATTGTAGAGGTTGTAGAAATAATTGAAAATGGAATTTGTGATGTGCTCCTCACTCATCATATTCCCATCTACATTCAACGCATTGACCATGTTTACTCTTCTTCTCAAGGAGGCAGCCACATGAAATAATGTAGAACTGACATCTCCCTACTTTAGCCAATGGTAACGTGCTCTCTGCTTCTAGAAAGTGTCTTCCTTGTGGTTAGGTTGGTGAAGCAAATCCGCAACATCTCTTCTCTCCAACCTTTCCTCACTCGTGAGGTGCCTTGTCTCCTCACCGATGTCTAGAGAGTCTACTTGTTATTTTAATGAGGTTTTCTGCATATTTCAGCAACTTTTCTTTGCTTTGCCCAATTTATGTTTTGGTCCTTCATAATTTATAATTTTTCCAGGAGCAAATTTCCTCCCATGTTTTCCGCATTTTATAATGTCTCCCTCCAATCTTTTAGCATATCCCGAGAATCAAGGAAGATCAACTAGTAATCTGAGGTGGTATTTCTTTTTCTTTTTTTTGATATACAGGTGGCATTTCTGAGCATCTTTCCATTTTGCATCTCTATAGAGCCTTACCCCATTCATCATGCTCGAAAGCTTTAATGAAGTCATTGAAATTTCTCGTGGTGGCTGTGATCGTCTGGGCTGGAGGGGATTTCTTTGCTCTGAATCTTGTTGCTTTAAAGTCCCAGCAAGAAGACAAGGTCCGTTCCACCCATGTAGAAGGCTCTCTGGTTCCTCCTAGAATTGACTACGTTCAGAATATGAGCTTGGGCCAGAGGTGCCTCCAAGGTTCCAGGCAGTATTCTTGACTTTATCTCAGATCTTGATTTCTAGGGTAAAACCACGAACTTCACAGTCTTCTATGTCAAAAACTGTGGAATCTCGAAGAATCAGAATCCCTCTCGATCTTCCAATTTCATCTTACGCTTTCCATGATGGCCAACTGAATGGGGCCACCGCTCTTACGATTGCCTCATTCATGCATGAAATTTTTTTCTTGCAAGATAGCAAGATTTATTGCAGCCAACAATAAAACTTCTTTGATACTGGCCCGTTTCCAGGGGTAGGTCAAGACCCCTTACGTTCCCTGAGATCAACTTCATTAATGATGTGTTTTGATGAATTTGGACTTTGTTGCTTGTGATGCGATCACCATTCCAGGTAGCTGTACAATTGTAGAGTCCGAACAGGAGTATCCTTCTGAGATCATCCATCATTTGATCTAGTTGAAGAATGAGCCCTCTATCTTCTTCGGAAAATCTTCCAATCTTCACTGCGATACTTTCTACCCAGGAAGCCATCGCCGTGTCCCTGAGTGCATGTCGTTGCGCTGCCGGTCCGGCCAGAATGTAAAAGGGGAGGCATGCTGATTTTGGAGTCTGCGATAATGGGGGGAGTCATGCTAGATTTCTGGGTCCCATACGGCTCTTGAACAGTTACTTCCACAACCTGGTCTAAGTTCTGATCATCTGAAGGTTCTTTTTGTTGACTCTGTTGGACCTGCCTCCTCTTGAGTTTTCTGGAACCAATCGATAGGCGTGGTTCAACTGACTTAGAGCATGGAGCACTACCAAAATTGCAGGCTATACCGGCGATTAAAAAACCTCCGGTATAGTCCATAAAACCGCCGATAAACTTGTTACTGGTGAAAATAATACCGCCACAAAATGGAGCGATGGTAAACTCGTTACCGGCGGTTAAGACGCATTTTTTGTGCTGGTAACTTTTCGGTGCTCAAAACCGCCACCACGTTACCGGCGCAGTTACCAGTTATAATATATTGGTAAAAAATACGTTTAAATGTACCGGCGGGTTTAAAAACCGCCGGCACTGAAAATTATTTAATATACCCGCGGTTTTAATGCCCGCCGGTGGAAGGATTTGTTGAGCTTAACTGCGGTGCCGAGGAAAATTTCTAAGTATACCAGTAGTTTTTAAGACTGTATCGGTAAATGAAAATAAATTAATTTTTCTGTTTAGATTATACATTTATAATAAGCCTGTTGCATAAATCATAACCCCTATTGCATCAATCACAACCCTGTTGCATCATCATTCATTCCAAAAAATCTCAAATTTAGATAACTAAAACTAAATTGAACTAATGCACAATTAATCAACAAAAACTACAAACACTTGGATCATAAACTTGTTGGATCACAACGTCATTGTACATAATTACAATAATGTATCATTACAGAATTCCATATCGAAGGAAAACAACAAGCTGCACAAAAAAAAAAAAAATTTAAGCTACCAATTAGTGCCCAACTCTACCCTCTCCATCAGGATTGACTTTTTCATTATCATCGCCTGCATACGTAAATTGAGAAATCAATTAACGTTTGATTGAAAATCACGATCATCATCTATCACAATTAGTTAATAATAAGGTCTAACATACCACGAGTTTGGTGTTGATGTGATTGAGTCAAAATGGAGATTTGCTCTCTCATAATTGCCAGTTTCCTTTGTGTGGTATCTTCTTTGTCCTTCAACTCTCACTTCCTCCCTCAGTGTTGCAGTTTATTGAAGGGACGCTGATGAGTGTGCACGACCTGCCCTACTACGTAAATAACCATGGCCAAAACCCCTCTCGTATCCACCGTGATGTCCATCATGCAGATGATCCAATACGGATCTCAAATCTTCGGGGTCCCGCGATTCAGAGACCTGGTGAGTGATGGCTTCTGCACTTAAATCTTCTTGCAAAGCACATTACAGAAATATATTAGTTTCCTATTTTATATAGTAACTTAAGAATTATGTTGACTTAGAAACTTACACATTTTTCTCGTGTGGCATCAGTAGGAAACATCCCATCCTTTTTCTTGTGGGCCCCAACGTAACCATAACACAGACTAAAAGAATTCCCTTGTATATTTTTCTATTTTCAAAAACATCAATCCATCAATAAACTGTCTTCGTGTACTTATGAAAATTAAAAAAAAATTAAAGGACGAGTTCTGACCTGTTGTTCATAATACCGAGGAAAAGACTTTGTCCCAAGAGTGTGAAGGATCTTTTGCTTAGACTGATTGATCTTGTTCTTCCTCGACATTTCCTTCTCTTGTTCTTGATCCCAATAAGCCAGTAAAAGATCCCATGAATCTTGAGTAATGGTCGGGATGGGAGTAGTTGCATACTCTTCTGGGTTCCTGCCTTCAATGTAGTCCTCCATGGAAGTATTTGGTTGTTGTTCAATTCCTTCCTCACCGTGAAAGTGCCAGGTATGGTATCGAGCAACAAATCCTTCCCTTGCTATATGATACATTACTGTGTCGCAATTAAAAAACTGCATGTTCTTACACCTGACACGTTTTCTTGGATACCCAACCTTTGTTTGGTAAACTCCGTGAAGAAAACAATCCCATCTGAAAATTTGGGCTGGCACCGGTCAACCTTGGTGGCATACTGGTACATCCAGCTCCTGTCATTGAGATAGTCCATCTTTGTGATAAAACACAAAACAAGTTGTAAAAATTGTTAATGGATTACAATTTCAATCCTATTCCACACATCGTACAGATTTTTTTTTAATCTCTCCTTCTATCTCTCTCTCTCCTTCCTCTCTCATACTTTGTTAAAGTGTAAGAGTGGGTAGAGGGAAAGAAAGAGGGAAAACATGAAGGACAAATTGATAATATTAGTGTTGTGGCCTGATATTTGCTCTCATGCTATCAGTGTTTAGTTGATCAATACTCAAATCAGGGGATCGTTAGTTCTAAACTGTAACTTACAATAATGAAAATGAAAATGAAATTTCTAAATTGAAGCACTCACTCAGATGGAGGATGACAACAACTAACTTCAATAGGAGTTAAAAATGCGGCCTTGTACTCTTTATGATTCTGAAAAGGCTTAATACCCAAGCAACTATAACATAAGTCAAGAGACCAACACTGATTACATGAAGAAAAGCATAAAATCCTTCTATGCAGCCAAACTAAAGTGCCACTGTTTAGTTATGTTAAACATTATGGTAATGGAAAGTGCCACTGTTTAGTTATGGTGATCTGGTTTTACTTAACCACTTTGTTCTATTTCTGCATCTTGAGCTTCTTAGTCAATTCACTTAGTTGTAAGATGCAATAACTCTATTCAATGACGAATTTCAATCAAAACATTGATAGAAAAGAGGTCATCTTGAACCCAAAATTTTTTTCCTACTTAATCCAGATATGCGTAACCATGTCCTGGTGTCTTCTGCAGGTTACTTGTTAGAAACAGTTGTAATCAAAATCAACTTGCATAAAAAATCACAATAACTGAGAGAAAATATCTTCACCCCTTTAAAAAGAAAAAAAGGCGACACAATGGACAAAATAACAAATGAAGTTTAAATCAAAATTCACCTGCAATGCGAAAACGTAAAAAGCAACTTCGAATTCGTTAAGCTCAACTCTCTAGAATCCAAAGTTAAGAACAACAGTAAGTGGCTGTTTGGGTGAAAAATGAAGAGAAAATTTAAGCTAAAACGTTAAGCAGCCTTGCTCCTACTCTATAAACTTATAATATGTCAAAAATGGAATCTGAATCGAACAAACCAAAAGATCATTACTCTTTGTTTCTCCCGAAGTCACTGCACAACAGTCTTGCAAATTTGCAATGGGACTCAGAACCAAAGGGGCCGAAATGGAGATCAAAAACCAAAAATCATCGCCGCTAACAGAAATTGCCGCCGCGGCTACAAGCATTTGCTCGTCGCCGGACGAGCCTTTGCTCATCGCCGGACGAGCCTTTGCTCATCGCCGGAGGAGCCTTTTGCCCGGACGCCTTTTGCCCCGGAGGAGCCTTTGCCCGTCGCGGAGGAGCCTTTCTCGGACCAGCCTTTGCTCGCGGAGGGAGCTTTTTGCCCGTCGCCCTTTTGCCCGTCGCCGGAGGAGCCTTTGCCCGTCGCGGAGAGCTTTGCCGGAGGAGCTTTTTGCCCGTCGCCGGAGGGAGCCGCGGACGAGTTTTTGCCCGTCGCCGGAGGAGCCTTTGCCCGTCGCCGGAGGAGCCTTTGCCCGTCGCCGGAGGAGCCTTTGCCCGTCGCCGGAGGAGCCTTTGCCCGTCGCCGGAGGAGCCTTTTTGCCCTTGCCGCCGCGGAGGCCTTTGCCGTCGCCGCCGTCGCGGGAGCCTTTGGAGTTTTTGCCCGTCGCCGCTGAGAGCCTTTTGCTTTTGCTCGCCGCGGGAGGAGCCTTTGCCCGTCGCCGGACGAGCCTTTGCCCGTCGCCGGAGGAGCCTTTGCCCGTCGCCGGAGGAGCTTTTTGCCCGCCGCCGAGGCTTTGCCCTGCCGGGACCAGCCTTTGCCCGCCGCGGAGACGAGGTTTTGCCGCGCGGACGAGCCTTTGCCGCCGACTGAGGAGCCTTTGCCCGTCGCGGACGAGCCTTTGCCCGCCGCGCGGACGAGCCTTTGCCTTTGCCCGTCGCCGAGGGAGTTTTTGCCGCCGACCAGCGGCGCGCCGCCGAGCCGCCGCCCGAGGAGCTTTTGCCCGTCGCCGAGGAGCCTTTGCCCGCCGCGGAGGAGTTTTTGCCCGTCGCCGGAGGAGCCTTTGCCCGCCGCGGAGGAGCCTTTTTGCCTCGCCGCGAGGAGCCTTTTGCCCGCCGCCGGAGGAGCTTTTGCCCGTCGCCGGAGCTTTTGCCCGCCGCCGGAGGAGCCTTTGCCCGCCGCGGAGCCTTTGCCCGCCGCCGACGAGCCTTTGCCCCGTCGACGAACTTTGCCCGTGCCCGCTGACGAGTTTTTGCCCGCCGCGAGACGAGCTTTTGCCCGCCGCCGAGGGGAGCCTTTTTGCCTCGCCGCGGACGAGTTTTTGCCCGTTTGCCCGTCGCCGGAGGAGCCTTTGCCCGTCGCCGGACGAGCCTTTGCCCGTCGCCGGACGAGCCTTTGCCCGTCGCCGGACGAGCCTTTGCCCGTCGCCGGACGAGCCTTTGCCCGTCGCCGCCGAGGCCACGTGCGGAGAGCCTTTGCCCGCCGCGCCCGGAGGAGCTTTTTCGCCCGCCGCCGGACCTTTGCCTGCCGCCTTTTGCCCGTCGCCGGAGCCTTTGCCCGCCACGCCGCCGGACGAAGCCTTTTGCCCGCCGCCGAGCCTTTTACCCCGCCGCCGACGAGCTTTTTGCCCGTCGCCCGACCAGCCTTTGCCCGTCGCCGCCTTTGCCCGCCGCGGACGAAGCCTTTGCCCTTGCCCTTTTTTTGCCGCCGGACGAGCCTTTGCCCGCCGCCGGACCACCCTTTGCCCGCCGCGGACGAGCCTTTCGCCCGGACGAGCTTTTTGCCGCCGCCGGACCAGCCTTTGCCCGTCGCCCCGGAGCCTTTGCCCGACCAGCCTTTGCCCGTCGCCGACGAGACCACCGTCCGCCGGACCAGCCTTTTGCCCGTCGCCGGACCAGCCTTTGCCCGTCGCCGGACCACCTTTGCCCGCCGCGGACCACCTTTGCCCGCCGCCGACCACCTTTGCCTTTGCCGCCGACCACCCCTTTGCCCGCCGCGGACCACCCTTTGCCCGCCGCCGACCACCCTTTGCCCGCCGCCGACCACCCTTTTGCCCGCCGCCGACCACCCTTTGCCCGCCGCCGACCACCTTTGCCCGTCGCGGACCACCTTTGCCCGCCGCCGACCACGACCTTTGCCCGCCGCCGACCACCCTTTGCGCCGACCACCTTTTTGCCCGGCCGCCGACCTTTGCCCGCCGCCGACCACCTTTTTGCCCGCCGCGGACCACCTTTGCCCGCCGCCGCTCGCCGGACCACTTTTGCCCGCCGCGGACCACCTTTGCCCGCCGCGCCGACCACCCTTTGCCCGTCGCCGGACCACCCTTTGCCCGCCGCCTTTGACCACCTTTGCCCGCCGCCGACCACCCTTGCCGCCGCGGACCACCCCTTTGCCCGCGCGACGGACCACCTTTTGCCCGCCGCGGCCCACCAGCCTTTGCCCGCCGCCGGACCACCACCCTTTGCCCGCCGCCCGTCGCCGACCAGCCTTTGCCCGTCGCCGACCAGCTTTTGCCCGTCGCCGACCGACCCGCCGGACCTTTTGCCCGCCGCCGACCAGCCTTTGCCCGCCGCCGACCACTTTTGCCCGCCGCCGACCAGCCTTTGCCCGTCGCCGGACCAGCCTTTTGCCCGCCGCCGACCAGCCTTTGCCCGTCGCCGACCACCCTTTTTGCCGCCGACGCTTTTGCCCGCCGCCGACCAGCCTTTTGCCCGCCGCCGACCAGCCTTTGCCCGTCGCCGACCCGCCGACCAGCCTTTGCCCGTCGCCGGACCAGCCTTTTTGCCCGCCTTTGCCCCGCCGACCAGCCTTTGCCCGTCGCCGGACCACCCTTTGCCCGCCGCGGACCAGCCTTTTGCCCGCCGCCGACCAGCCTTTTGCCTTTGCCCCCGTCAGCCGCCGACCAGCCTTTGCCCGTCGCCGACCACCTTTTGCCCGCCGCCGACCAGCCTTTTGCCGCCGACCAGCCGCCGACGCCGCCTTTTTGCCCGTCGCCGGACCAGCCTTTGCCCGTCGCCGGACCAGCCTTTGCCCGTCGCCGGACCAGCCTTTGCCCGTCGCCGGACCAGCCTTTGCCCGTCGCCGGACCAGCCTTTGCCCGTCGCCGGACCAGCCTTTGCCCGCCGACCAGTTTTTGCCGCCGGACCAGCCTTTGCCCGCCGCCGACCAGCCTTTGCCCGCCGCCGACCACCTTTGCCCGCCGGACCTACCCTTTGCCCGCCGCCGACCACCTTTGCCCGTCGCCGACCACCCTTTGCCTCGCCGCCGACCGACCCCTTTGCTCTCTCGCCGCCTTGCTCGCCGCCGACCACCTTTGCGCTGACCACCTTTG
This sequence comes from Aristolochia contorta, assembly GCA_022405105.1. Classification (NCBI taxonomy): domain Eukaryota; kingdom Viridiplantae; phylum Streptophyta; class Magnoliopsida; order Piperales; family Aristolochiaceae; genus Aristolochia; species Aristolochia contorta. The sequence continues at coordinate 14,621,221 of CM039667.1, forward strand.
CTCGTCGCCGGACCACCCTTTGCTCGTCGCCGGACCACCCTTTGCTCGTCCCCAGGCCAGCCTTTGCTCGTCGCCGGACTAGCCTTTGCTCGTCGCCGGACCAGCCTTTGCTCGTCACCGGAAAAAGAAATCGTGAAGAACTTAGGGCTTGATGGAAGCGACAGAGGGTGGTTTCGATTGCAAACATGGACCCCCGAAATTAAGTGGCTCACCGGCGATTAGAAACGCCTTGTGAGCCAACTCGGACTGGCGCTCAAATTTTGACCGGTGCTCAAATTTTAAGCACCGGTAAGTTAAACTTACAGGAGCTCGAAACCACTCAGAATTTTACCGGGGTTTTTTTACTTGGAGCGCCGGTAACTTAGAGTGTACCGGTGGTTATTTTTAAATAACCGCCGGTACAAAACGCATTTCTACTAGTGGAGGGTCCAAATGTCGAAATTAAGCTTACTCCTTCCAGCGAGAAAACCGGGTTATGGAAGGTAAGGCGCAAAGTCTGGCCAGGTGTTGAGATTGTCTATCAAGTTTGACTTTCTTCATTTTGCCTAACGGTCTCTGCAGAAATGCTAAGAGTCGAGAATTAGTTGATGGTGAGCAAAGCCGCATCAGAGCATCTGCAGTTGTCTGCAGCTTGCTGAGTGTTGTATGGCGCCATCCTTCTCAGTGCATGGAACAGAGGTTGCAATGGGTTTGTGGCAAGAAGGGTCATTTGAGTTCAAATTTGAATTCAAATTTGAATTAACGTCGATTCTTGACTTGACGGTTTATTGCTAGTCTGACAACGTAGGTGAAGTTGAGTGTCTTTACTGAGTTGGAACTCAGTCAGCCTCGACACTGAGTCTTGCTATGCCTATGAGAACGATCATTATAAATACCCACAAACTGTAAGTTTATTTTTCAGTCCACTTTATATTTAAAATTTTATAACATTATATTTATATTATATTATGGTTTTCTGGGCACTCAAATTACGTATTGATGATGATATTTACTCACATTACCGTGTTGACATTACAACAATTCAGAAAGAGAATAACATCATTATAACTCGATTCAGGAAAAAAAGTGACTTGGAATATCATTCTCTAATGACCTGAGTAATGTTATTGAATGAAGCACACTTAGTGCAAATCGTAGAGAACTCCGAGCTTTCATTGATGAATGGTCCGATCGCTTTGTAATAAATCTGTAAAGCTATAATTGTCAACAAATTAAACAAATTTCCAAAATTGCTAACATGAATTATTAAATCATTGTTTTTAATTGTTAATTATATAATCTCACAAGCTAAATATTATCTTTTCCTTAATATAATCTTCAATTTATTTTTAAATTTTTCATTTTTTCTTTTGTGGTTTTGCATCATGAGCCACTAAACCTATATTTTGTGCTTAATTCGTAAATAATCAAGGAGAGTTATACCTGACTTAGGCTGAGTTGTCCCTGTGCTAGACTTCCATTACTCTCCATACGAGTAGTTGGTGGTACAAAACATCTATTTTGTTTTATGAAAGTTTGAATTATGCTCGAAGCGGGTAAGCGTAGGAAGTGTATATATATATATTATTGTCTACAATGGATTCTGAGAAAAGAAACAAGTAATATCAAATTTGTGGTAACTTCCATTGCCGAGGTAAATTCTATGGATGTGCTATCAAGGTAACTTTTACTATTGTGTTATTGAGGGAACCTCTACTGTTTTGCTAACAAGGTAGCTTTTACTGTTGTATTTGAGGATTAAAATGTTGTGCTTTAAACTCCATAAGGAAATAGTGATATTCATACTTAAATTGATAACAAACACGTCGTTGTAGGACAAAAACTGAAATACGCATTATTTTATTCCACATTTTGAGTCAAGTCACTTGCGGGACAAACAATTTGATAGAGATCTAAAACAATCGAACAAACTTCTGATCTTCCTCAAATTACTGTTGTGGGAAAGTGAGGCCCAATAAAAAGGGTTTATGGGCACTCAAATTAGGTATTCATGATGAAATTTACTCACATTACCCTATCAGCATAGCTACAATTGGGAAGGAGAATAACATCATTATAACTCAATGGAGAAACCAAAAGACCCAAAATATTATTCTCTAAGGACGTGATTAATACTATAGAAGGAAGCACAATTTGCGCAAATGGTAGAGTTAGTCCAAACTTTCTATGATATATGGTCCGATCGCCTTGTAATAAATCTGGAAAGCTATAATCGTCGACGTGTTAGATAACTTACCAAAATAGCTAACATGTGAGGTTTATTTTGTAAACTTCTTTATGACAGTTGAAATTCCAAAATGGTCCACATCTTGAATTTTGAAACCAATTTTTTTTACTTTTTTAATAATTAGTCTCCCAAGTTGAATATTATATTTTCCTTTATATTATCTTCAACCTCTTTTTTTTTGTGTTTTGCATCATGAGGCACTAAATCAATATTTTGTGCTTAATTCGTACATAATCAGGGAGAGTTATACCTGACTTTGATTGAGTTCTCTTAATAACTAGAAAACCATTCCTCTCCACACTACCAGTTAGTGGTACAAAACGTCTATTTTGTTTCATGAAAGTTTGAATTGTGGAAGAAGCGTGAGAGTGTAGGAAGTGTTTATTTTATAGTGAAACTACAGTAGTTTAATTTCTTTTGAGGTAATTATTGCACATTGGATTTTAGGAATTAAACATTATATTCTTGGTCTTGAAGAGAAATTCTTTTTTAAGGGTGGATTTGTTGTTGGCATTATTATCAAATCACTCGGGAAGTAATGATAAATGTTTGAAGGGGTCAAGAAGAAGTGCATAAATGATGTTTATGATGATAAACAAATCAAGTAAGAAAATATTGGGACAAATATTATAATAGTTTTAACTACTTGGTCAAACCCTTTTCTTGACACAATTTGTTAGTTATGTTTTTTTGTTAATAATTTGATTTTAAAGAATATTTTGGTTATCCTTTAAATATTATTTAAGTGTTTTTACATTTTTTTTACATTCAATGTTTTAATTTTTACAGCTCATCTTAGAAAGAAATACGAAAAATGCACTTTTATACACATGGTCCATTTTATACAGGCAATTCAGTGCTTTGTAGTGGAATATACCGTATTGTTGAGCGTTGATGATGGCAGTCATACTTGGTTTAAAATTGGTTTAAGTACTTCGAAAAAAGTACAACTGTTCACCGTATGTGCCCTTGAAATAAAAGTTAAAGAGGTGTTGTTGGATGTTTTAAATGTTGATAGCTACGGAAGTAATTTGTTCTATTCCCATGAGAACGATAGTTATAAATACCCACAGATTGTATGTTAATTTTTTAACTCTACTTAGTATTTAAAATTTTAAAACATTACATTAATATTAAATAATGGTTGTGGGAATGAGAGGCCCGATTAAGGTTTTCTGGACACTCAAATTAGGTATGGATAATGATATTTACTCACATTCCCTTTTGATATAGGTACAATTTGGAAGGAGAATAGCATCATTATAACTCGATGGTGGAAACCAAAAGAACTATAATATTATTCTCCAAGGATGCAATTAATTGGAGGAAACACAATTTGCTCAAATGGTAGAGTTACTCAGTGTTTTTCAATGATGAATGGTTCGATCGCTTTGTAATAAATAATGAAAAATATAATCGTCGATGTGTTTAGATAACTTGCCAAAGTAGCTAACATGTGAGGTTTGTTTGTTGACTTCTTTATGACAGTTGAAATTACAATCAAGTAGTCATCCTTGAATTATTGTAAAAATTATTTTAACTTTTTGATTATATTGTCTCACAAGCTGAATATTATATTTTCGTTAATATTATCTTCGGTCTCTTTTTCTCTTTTGTGGTTTTGCTTCATGAGCCACTAAATCCATATTTTGTACTTAATTCGTAAATAATCAGGGAGAGTTATACTTGACTTAGACTGAGTTCTCCTAATGGCTAGAAGACTATTACTCTCCATACTTCCAGTTGATGGTACATCTAATTTGTTTCATAAAAGTTTGAATTGTGGACGAAGCGTGTAAGCGCAGGAAGAGTATGTTTTAATGTTAAACCGCTCGCAAGATATATATTATATTGTCTACAATGGATTTAGAGAAATGTAACAAACAATATCACATTCATGGTAACTTCCATTGCCAAGGTAAATTCTATTGATTTGCTATCAATGTAATTTTTACTATTGTGTTGTCGAGGGAACTTCTATTATTTTTCTAACAAAGCAATTTATAATGTTGTGTTGGAGGAGTAAAATATTGTCCTCCAAACTCTATCAACAAATAGTGATATTCATGCTTTAAGTCGGTGACACACACTCGTTGTTGTAGGCTAAAAACCAAAATATGCGTTATTCTATTCATTCTCCTAAGTCAAGCAACCTACGGGAAAACCAATTTGATAGAGATCTATAACAATCGAACAAATTTTGATCGTCATCAATTTTTTTACCTGGTCATGTCCTCCTCACATAGTAACTATAACAAACAATCGATGGAAATTCAAGTGTTCACCATCGACTATAACTGCCTATAATAAAAAATGATAAAATATCTGAATGAAAAGCAAAACTACAGGAAATAAGGAATTGCATAGGAAGCAAAAATCACGAACGACTCTTTGTCCACAACTAGTTGGTGTAAAAAACATATATTTAGTTTTGTGAAATTTTTAATTGTGGAAGAAGTATGTAAAAATAGGAAGTGTATATTGTATAGTGAAACCACAATGTTTGCTTACCTTTTGAGGTAATTATTACACATTGGATTTTATTAATTAAATATTGTATTTTTGTATTAAAAAACGGTTTCTTTTTTAGGGCTATAGAGGAAATCAAATGACCCAGAATATTATTCTCCAAGGACGCGATTAATGCTATTGAAGGAAGCACAATTTGTTCAAATGGGAGACTTACTCCGAGCTTTCAATGATAAATAATTCGATTGCCTTGTAATAAATCTCAAGGTTTGTATTTGTAGACTTTTCTATTATAGTTGAAATTTCAAATAGGTCCTCATCATGAATTTATAAACCAATTGTTTTAACTTCTTGATTATATAGTCTAAAAATTGAATATTATATTATATTTTCCTTTTTTCTTCTTTTATGGTTTTTTCTCATGAGCCACTAAATCTTTATTTTGTGTTTAATTCACAAATAATCAGGGAGATTTGTGCCTAACTTAGATTGAGTTCTCCTAATAGCTATAAAACCATTGCTCTTAATTCTCACAAACTGAATATTATATTTTCCTTCAATATCTTTTTATATTATCTTCAATCTCTTTTTTTTATATATATATATATTATATATATTTTGAGGTTTTTTGTCATGAGCTACTAAATATCTATTTTTGTGCATAATTCGTATATAATCAGGGAGAGTTGTACCTGACTTAGACTGAGTTCTCCTAACAGCTAGAAGACCATTACTATCCATGCTACCAGTTAGTGGTACAAAATATCTATTTTGTTTTTTGAAATTTTTAATTGTGGATGATGCTCGTAAGCGCAGGAAGAGTATATTTTACAAGCGAAACCGCATGTAAATTCCATTATATTTTGAATGATTGATTTAAAGAAATTAAGTAAAACAATATCACATTCATGGTAATTTCTATTGCCGAGGTAAATTCTATTAATGTGCTATCAAGGTAACTTTTACTGTTGTGTTGTCATGGGAATATCTACTCCAAACAAGGTAACTTTTAGTGTTGTGTTGGTGGATTAAAATATTGTCCTTTGAACTCCATTAGTAAATAATGATATTTCCGCTTAAGTCGATGACAAAAACTAGTCGTCGTTGGACGAACTGAAATACGTTTTATTTTATTCCACCTCTCAAGTAACTTGCGGGACAAACAATTTGAAAGAGATATAAAATAATTGAACTAGAACAAACAGTCGATAGAAATTAAAGTGTCCACTATCAACTATGGTGTACCTAAAATAAAAAAAGATACAAAATTTGAGTGAAAAAATTACTTGAATTCTTAATGAATATTCCCAAAAATATTAATGAAGGTAGTCATGAACGACTCTTCATTCACAACCAGTTGAGTTACAAAACATCTACTTTGTTTTGTGAAAATTTGAATTGCGGATGAAGCACGTAAGCTTAGGAAGTGTAAATTTTATAATGAAACCACCATAGGTTCCATACATTTTACGGTAATTATTTAACATTAGATTTTAGGAATTACATATTAAATTTCTGTAATCAAAGACGGTTTCTTTCTTTCAGGGGTGATTCGTCATTGACATTCATAGCAAATCACTCTGGGAAGTTACGATACATGAATATGAGGGGCTTAAAACTCGGGACAAATATTGATATAGATTTCAGTAGTTTGTTGGAGATTTTTAACGTTACTAGTAGTAAGTTATATTATTTTGTTAATTATTTTATATTACAGAATATTTTGATTATTATTTAAATATTTTTTATGTGTTTTTACATTCAATGTTTTCAATTTTTACAGCTCATCTTAGAAAGAAATTTGAAAAAAATGCATCTTTATACACTTGGACTGTTTTATAAAGGCAAGTTAGTACTTTGTAGTGGAATATACTGTATCGTGGAGTGCAGATGATGGCAGTAACACAGAGGACAAAGTTGGTATAAGTACTTTGGAAAAAGTACAATTGTTCACCACATGTACCCTTGAAAACAAAAGATAAATAAATGTTGATGGGTGATTTTAATGTAGATGGCTTTTTAAGTGTTTTTTGTTATACCTATGAGAACAATCATTGTAAGTACCCACAAACTAGAATTTTGTTTTCAACTCCACTTAGTATTTTAAATTTTTTATATTAAATTAAAATTAAATTATGGTTGCACAAAGAGAGGCCGGGAAAAAGGTTTTCAATGCACTCAAATTCGACATTGATGATGATATTTACTCACATTACCCTGTTGACATAGCAACAATTCGGAAGAAGGAAAACAACATTATAACTCAATGGTGGAAATCAAAAGACCCAGAATATTATTCTCCAAGTACGTGATTAATACTATTGAAGGAAGCACTGTTTTTGCAAATGGTAGAGTTACTCCGAGCTTTCAATGATGAATGGTTTGATCGCCTTGTAATAAATCTTGAAAGCCATAATCGTTGACGTATTAGACAACTTGGCAAAATAGATAACATTTGACATTTTTATTTGTAGCTTCTTTATGACAGTTGAAATTCCAAATTGGCTCTCATCATGAATTGTTAAACTTATTGTTTTATTTCTTGATTATATAGTCTCACAAGCTGAATATTATATTATCCTTCTTATTATCTTTAATCTCTTCATAAATATTTCTTTTTTTCATTTTGTGGTTTTTTGTCATGAGCCACTAAATCTCTATTTTCTGCTTAATTTGTAAATAATCGAGGAGAGTTATACCTGACTCAGAATGAGTTCTTATAATAGGGAGAAGACTATTACTCTCAATGCTACCAGTTGGTGGTACAAAACAAACTATTTTGTTTTATGAAAGCTTAAACTGTGGATAAAGCATGTAAGCACTAGAAATGTGTATTTTACAAGCGAAATTATATTGTCTACGATATATTTAGAGAAATAAATAAAACAATATCTCATTCGTGGTAACTTCCATTGCGGAGGTAAGGTTGATTAATGTGCTATCAAGGTAACTTTTACTGTTGTGTTGTTGAGGGAACTTCTACTGTAAATATTGTCCTTGAAACTTTAGTGTTGTGTTAGTGGATTAAAATATTGTCCTTGAAACTCTATCTGCAAATAGTGATATTCTTGTCGAAGGCGAAAACAAACACTTGTTTTATTCCAGGGCAAAAGTTGAAAACATGTGGAAAAAACAAATTGGTAGATATCTAAAACAATTGAATACACTTTTTTTCTTCATCAAATTACTTTACCTGGTCATATCCTCCTCTCGCGGTAAAATTCAATGGAAAGTGAAGTGTCCAACATCACCTATGGTGTGCCTACAATTTAAAAGGACAAAAATATTTCCTTATAAAAAATTACATAGGAATCGAAGAAATATATGAAATCTCAATGAATATTCCCGAAAACATTCATGAAGGTAGTCATGATCGATTTTTCGTCCATAACCAGTTGGTGTTACAAAACATCTTTTTTGTTTTGTAAAATTTTGAATAACGGATGAAGCACATAAGCGTAGGAAGTGTATATTTTATAGTAAAACCACAGTAGCTTGCATACCTTTTGAGGAAATTATTACACATTGGATTTTAGGAATTAACTATTAAATTTCTATACTAGAAGACGATTTCTTTTTTCAGGGCAAATTCGTCGTTGGCATTGATAGCTAATCACTTGGGAAATTACTATAAATGATTGTGAAGGAGTCAAGAAAAAAAGCACAAATGTTTTTTTGTGATGATGATCAAATCAAGTTATAAAAACTTGAGACAAATTTTGTAATAGCTTTGACTAGTTTGTCGCAAAACTTTTAACTATACAATTTATAAGTTATATTTTTTGATTAATATTTTATTTTAAATATTTATTATTATTAAATTAAATATTTTTCGTGTCTTTACGTGTATTTTTACGTTCAATGTTTTCATTTTATTACAGCATATCTTAGAATGAAATTCGACACAAAACACACCTTTATACACTTGGACTATTTTATAAAAGCAAAATACATGAATCCACTCTATCATGGTATAAGATGATCTAAAAATAATGAATCAAAATTGGTACAATTGCTCACCATATGTACCTTTGAAAAAGAAGGTAAAAAAGTACCTATGGATGATTTTAATGTTGATGTTTCTGGAAGTTATTTTTGCTATGCCTTTGAAAATGATGATTATAAATACCCACAAACTATAAGTTTTTATTTTCAACTCCTCAGTATTTAAAATTTATAACATTATATCAATATTAAATTATGGTTGCAATAAAGTGAGGCCCAGAAAAAAGTTTTCTGGGTACTGAAATTTGCCTATTGACATAGCAACAATTTGCAAGGAGAGTAACATCTTTATAACTAGATGGAGGAAACCAAAAACCCAGATTAATATTCGTTAAGAGATTAATGCTAGAAAGAAGCACGATTTCTGCAAATGGTAGAGGTACTCTAAGATTTCAATGATATGAATACTCTGATCGCCTAGTAATAAATCTTGAAAGCTATAATCGTCGACATATTAGATAACTTGCCAAAATAGCTTAGATGTGAGGTTTGTATTTGAAGATTTTTTCATTATAGTTGAAATTCCATGCTGGTCCCCAACTTGAATTTTTAAACCAATTGTTTTTACTTGTTGATTATATAGTCTCACAAGCTGAACATTATATTTTTGTTAAAAGTATCTTCATTCTCTTTTTAATCTTTTTTTTCCTTTAATTGTTTTTCATCATGAGCCACTAAATCTATATTTTTTGCTTTATTCGTAAATAATCAGGGAGAGTTATACCTAATTTTGATTGAGTTCTCTTAGGTGCTAGAAAACCATTACTTTTGATGCTTCCATTTGCTAGTACAAAATAAGCGCAGGAAGTGTATAGTTTACATGCAAAACAATGTGGACGAGAAATTCCATTGCCGAGGTAAATTCTATTGCTTTGCCCTCAAAATAACTTTTAGAGTTATGTTGGAGGATTAAAATATTGTCCTTTGAACTTCATCAACAAATAGTGATATTGCCGCTGAAGAGGATAAGAAACACATCGTCGTGGGGCAAAAACCGTAAAACACATTATTTTAATCCACTTCTGAAGTCGAGTAATTTATGGGACAAACAATTTCATAGAGATCTAAAACAATCAAAAACACTTTTGATCTTCATCAAATTACTTTACCTGGTCATATCCTCCTCTTGCGGTAACTAAAACAAACATTCGACGGAAATTCAAGTGTCCACCATCAACCATGTTGTGCCTACATTCAAAACGATAAGAAATTTGAGTGAAAAATTAAACTTCTGGAAATAAGGAATTACATAGGAAGCAAAAATTACTTGAATTCTCAATTAATATTCTCAAAAAAATTCGTGAAGGTAGTCATGAACACCTCTTCGTCCACAGCCAGTTGGTGTTACAAAGCATCTATTTTTTTTGTAAAAATTTGTATTGCGGATGAAGAACGTAAGTGTAGGTAGTGTATGTTTTATAGAGAAACCACAATAGGTTGCATACCTTTTTGAGGTAATTATTACACATTGGATTTTAGAAATTATATATTATATTCTTGTAGTCAAAGACAATTTCTTTTTTCAGGGCGAATTCGTCGTAGGCATTGATAGCAAATGACTCAAGAAGTTACAATTCAGAGTCTTCCAGCCGATTTAACGCTCCATTGGGCCCGTGGAACAGTGGGTCCAAATAGAGGATCAGGATTCCCAGACCAGGCTTCACCAATAAGCCTTCTTTCCGCTTTGCTTCTTGACCAGATTAGCCAAGATCCGCCACCGAGGGAGGAGATTTTCGGTATCAAATCCAAGCAATGAAGATCATTAATTCTTTTGGTGATGCCCTTCCTTGCAGTCATCATTCTTGGATTGAATGATGGCAGAGAACTCCAGTCTAGCCATTTTGAGCTTCCAAACCTCACCCAATGGGAACGTGGCTAATGAGAAACAGTTCGTACTGTCTTCCACTTCCATCCTTTTTATTTGATTGTTCTGCTTCAGAAGAAGAGCAGAAAACACCTTTCAGCACTTCTCCAACACCTTCGCAGGGAAACGAATAAAGCACCGTTTGTCATCTTTGAGATAGTTAATTTCAGGCTCTTTTGTGTTCTGATGCGAGATATTTCCAGCCATTGCTCTATTGCATCACGGACCCTTCAAACCTCAAGACGCAGGATATGAGAGGCTCGTGCATTGGTCTTTTCTCTTCGTCACCACTTTCCACTCATTCTCTCCTTTTCCACCCACTGTTCTGATCACCAGCATAAGGTCCCCCTCATCAGCTCCTGCTTCCTCCTCAGACTCCATCCATGTCACAATGCCCTTGTCGTTTATACGATGGGTCTTTTCAAAATTATGAATGCTAGGTGCACCTCGACCATGTACCTTATGGTGTACTTCTTAACGTGTATTTGAGGAGCTCTTACTCTATTATTCTTGAAGGGCAAGCTCTGTCTGTTTGAAAGTCTTCTTCTTCAAATACGCTAAAACCGCTTTCTCAATCTCTTCCTCCTCCATATTTAATCAGGTTTCCTACCTTCTTAAGAGATGAAGCAGGCTTCCTCATTCAGTCATTACCATTTGCAACGAATGTGTTCAAGTTTTATTTCATGAAGAAAGTGCGACTGAAGAAAGCTTTCTACAACTTCGATTTTTGAAGTGAGCTAGGTAATCTGGATCAACGATAAAAGGGGGACTAATTAACCTGCTTATTTGCAGTAGTGGAGCATCAATGGACCAGAGATACTCCAAATTTGTGTCCAAAATGTAAAACAAGAGAATAGAAATCACATGATTTATTTATCCAATACTAGTGAGCTAGATAAGCTGCTCTGTGTCACATTTTTCTTGAAGAACCAATGTTGTCCATGTACCTAAGGTTTTGTGTATAAGACGGGGGTGTTAGTGGTTCACAAAATGTCCTCCATACATATTCCACAAGTTATCTTAGTTGTTCACATTGAAGTTGTCATATGGGAGGTATCTTGGCTCAAATGGGAGGAGAAGAATTGATTGGTGTTGAAAGATGAAGTTTTACTTTAATTGTGCTTACTACTATTTCTTCATCAATCTATACTCGTTACCCAAGAATACAAATTTCTTGATGTTTGGATCATAGTTATCTATATACATGATATGTGTAACAATCATATATTTACACTTTTAGATCATTATATAATTGTTACATACTTAGTGTATATAGTACTTTGTTTTACTAATTAAATTATTATATTGTAATCTGATGAATATTATAGTGTATGTGGATAAAAAAATTTTATGAACTCAATATGCTTAATCAACAACATATCATAGTCGACAACATAAGAAATAGCACTAAATAGGAAAGGAGTGTATGGGGATAAAATTTTGGCAGCATTCGAGCTCAATCCTCCAAAATCCCTTGGCGCCAATTTGGTGCCATTGCTACCAGAGGATTTCCTACAATATGACGGGCCAAGTTTTAAGTAATTGTGGCCAGTGGTGCTCCCATGCTCCATTGGTGTTCAGTTTACATATATCACTATCAGTGCTCAATCTTCAATATTTCTTGGCACTAGTGGAACTTGTTGGAAGTTATGACCAGAAAATTTCCAGGAGATGTTCAGTTAAGATCCTCAAAAAGAGGATCTTGACTTAACCTTTTTTTTTGGCCAAGGAGTAATCAAACAGTTAATAATATTGGGAAACAAGCTTGACCTGGACCGACCAAATGTGGACTGACCTGATGCTGACCGATCCAACCCGGACCGAACTGGCTCGTCCATAACATATGCCATTTTTCCAACAATCCCCAACAAAATGGCACACAGGAACAAATTATGTTCTGGGCAAAGCAAGTGTCAAATATTTAAGTACCAATATCATTCGATTTTAATTCATACATAGTAAAGTGAGACAACAAACAGATCCACCAAGTGATGTACTCTTGAACATAGTGAACCTTGTTTGAGACCCTCACAACACGCATCAAAGTCTTAATCTTGAAAGAATTCCGTGATAGAATATTGTGCTATTATAAGGCCATACGTATTCCTTAGGATTCTAATGAGTGCTCTAGTAAAACAAGCCTAATTCTTCCATAGGAGGCGACCACAGTGCCACACTCACATTGGTGGATACATCCATTGTGTCTCTCAAGCACCACCACACATAGGGCTATGGACCCATTAAGGGCAACTAAATGTTCAACCTTACAAAATGATGAAACCCTCAAGTTGGTCTATTGGAGCACCCAACAGATGGGATACAATTTCTCATATCTTAGTTAAAAGCTCAATATTACCCCATGAAACCGCCATGTGCTTCTCTATCAGACCACCCAAAGAAAGGTTACAATTTCTCATAGAACCAAAGCTCAGTATCATGTCATAGGGATGGAATAAGAATATGAGAAAAAAAAATTGGCTTCGTTTAAGCTCAAAAGAGGTGTGCCCATCCCCATCGACGTATCCAAAATTAACTTTCTGGGCAAACACATAATAAATAAGCTCATCTTATTCTCTTTTGAATTTCACATAACTAAATTAAATCATTCATCCATTAACAGCAATTGTCTCCTCTTGAAAATTTAACACGTTTTTGACAATTCATAGCTACTTGAGAGTCACACTGAAGGCGGACTGAATTGATTACAATGTAATACACTTAAATTGATTACATAGTAGAGTGTCTCATTTTTATGCCTATGACCATAGACTAAGAGGTCAATGCCTTTTCTTCTTGCTTTGTTTTCCAAATAGGATTTTTATGAGATCCAATCATCTTAGATAATGCTGTTTAAAACAGCTCCCAGTGCGTCAGCTGCAATTCAAAGTCTCAAAAAGCTACTATCTTTGACCACAAATGACTTTGAGTTCTTACTCCTATTTTTCTGGAAGACAACATGTCTTAGCTAGTTGATCTCTTGAAGCTGAGCGCTCTCAAGACTGAGAGAAAGAAACCCAAAGTCCATGCCAAACCTGGATAATGGACCATCAGAATCCCTAGAACAGCGTGGGTCAGGTCCTACATGACCACAAATCCATCAACAGCCTATATGGAACCATTATATAATTGGATGTTGCCTCATGTAGGTCCTACTCCCTTTTCAACTTCATTACAATAAATGCTTCACATCTCATAAAATAAACTAGCTCTATTTGTGTATGAAGACTGCATACTACAATACTAGAGAACTACTAATTTTCTCTAGGTTCTGTTTGCCAGTTGTAGTTCATCTCCCTTAACCCGTCATGTACATGGATTGGATTGCACATATCAGGCTAGATGAAATATCCACAATTCGAGCTTGCAAAGGTGGACAGCAGCATCAGGTGGGATCCTATACCCTTTTCTATTCTTCATTGCTACAAATTCTTCGCAGCATATCTCAGGAGACAAGTATTAGCATGATTTAATCAAAACATCAAAAAACTATATAATTGTCAAATGAGTCCAAAATGCAACACGCAGAGCATCATCCAGTGTCTTACACGAGTGGTACGTCGCTCTTCATAGTGAGTTCCAGATCATTGTGGTCGTCGTCTCCAATTGTCTTAATTGGTGACTCTTCTGATCGACCAATTGGGTTTTTAGGTCCTTCCTATGTGGAAAACCCAAATATTCAATTTTGAGTTTGAGGCCCATTTATGGGGCCCATTAGGGCTTAATATATGCCCTGGTCGAATTCCACTTTAGTAAGTAAATGTCTTTTTGAGAGAGGAGGAAGGGGATCACTTTTGTGCATACCAGAATCAGTCTGTTGCGATATTCGGATTTTTTAGCCGTTGGATCATGCTAAAAAGATGGGTTCATGTTCGTCTCCTCTAGTTAGACATTCTGAACGGTTGAGATCTTGTTTGGAATTTTGGAGAAGGAATTATTGAAATTCGAACAAAAAGGTGTTCAACTGTAAATCCATGCACCGACCAGTCTTTCATTTTTAGCAATCGGAGGGACCAGTCTTTCATTTTTAGCAATCGGAGGGACCAGTCTTTCATTTTTAGCAATCGGAGGGTCATTCCGTGTCTGATTGGGTTGATACTTTATAAGTTTGTTCGTGACACTTCAGTCTACATTCTGAACGATGGAGCTTGAATTCCGTGTTTGATTCTTCGTATCATGTTGCATGAGATAATTTTTGGGATATGAATAATTGTACATGGTGAATTAGCCTCTGTAAAACATTGATCTGATATAGGATTTCTTATTTGGACGGAGATAGGTCACGCGGTTTTTTAACTACCTTACATTGAATGAGTTTTTCCGCGTTAGCAAATTGTTGTGTTGTTGTGATTGATTTTTCTTAAAGGATTTCTTAATTGTATTACTTAAGTAATTGGGAGTAGAAAGAATTTATAGATTAATTATTATCCATTGCGTTTGTCCTTGTCTATTTTTTTTAACATGGTCTTCAATTCTATGGAGTTTCGACACAGAAATTTTGGCTAGGGGTCTGACTCTGAATCCGACCACGAAGTCATTGCAAAGGATTTAGATATAGTTGTTGTCGTCACAAGTCCAGCTACGCTCGCATCCCTTGGGAGCAGCAGCCAGGTGCTGTCCGGAGAAGAAACTCCCACTTAGAAGTTCCTATGCCCACTACAGAATATGAATAGATAATCTTGGGAGACGATGCAACTGTTTATATTTGCATAGTCAGTCGAGCACTCCATTGTATCTATGAGGTCGTTAGTCTTGAAGTCGGGAGAGTGTGTGTGTATATATGATCTCAGCTCACGCCTCTATCCCACTTCTCTAGAATTCACACAAAACAAATGTCGTTAGTTAACTAATTTAACTACAAAAAGTTCTTTATCCATTGAACGCCATTAAAAGCCGATATTATGACTAGTCCAATGATAATCCCATTTTACTTTATTCTCCTGATGAACCCTTCCATCCTCTGCTTTCTAGCTCCCATCTAATCTATTGCAGGATAAGATAAAATCGAATCTGCTAATCGATCGAGCAGGACTTTGGAATAGTTGGAGAGTCAGCAGTTCCACCTCAGGCGACGTTTGCTACTCTGGGAAGTCGTCCACTCTCTCCTACCTGCGGCCTTATCGCTCCCAGCAGAATTGTCCAGACGGGTAATCGACGTTTCTTTTACCCTTTAGAAAAGTAAGAATCTTCAAACGGCCCCCACTAACTGTAGTCGAGTGTACCCGTTCGCTAGCCGAACTTTGCGCTTCCCCGAAAGATATCTTTCACGAATATTCTTCAAAAAAAAAAAAAAAAATCTAGGCTGTTATGTAAACACCGTCGTTCAAAGAAAACTTGACTTGAGGTCAAGTTCGACGACCAAATTTCTCCTGGATAGCACTCTCAGAAGGCGAAATCTAAGTTTGAAGAACTCATGTTGCTGTGAAGATTAGACAGGTAAGAAGAGAAAGAATCTCAACAGATGAAGTTCAATCCATAATTTTAGGAACACACGTACGGTTCCATCTCCTTCATTCACGGCGATCTTTTTCGCTCGGTATAATCCAACTGTGCAGGACCCTCTCGGCAAGTTCCTTCCTCTCAAATTCGTTATAACCGTCATTCCTCAAATAATATCGGTATAAGAAACGACGCAAAACAGACCTAGGAATAGAGTAGAGCTTTAGAATTTCATAAGCTGCCTCCACAGTTCCATGCGCAGTTCTGGTTCAGCCTCGTCTCCATTAATTTAACTTCTCAGAGGCGAGCTCTTGTATCCATGTATAATATACTATCCCAGTGGCTGACCAAGCATCTGCGCAGAGGAAGAGCATATTCCATCATCTCAAAACTTCGGCGATCTAAATTAACAAATTTTTGAGCAAACTTACCATATATAGAAACATATATCCGTCTTTAAAAGAACTTAAACAAACAAGCAGTAACAAATCTATAATCTTCATTTGTTAAACCCTGACAAACAAACAAGCAGTAACAAATCTATAATCTTCAGGTGTTAAACCCTGACCGCCCCATTGTGGACAGTCGACCCAATACTGACCGACCCAACCCGGACTGACCCAACCCGGACTGAACTGGCTAGGCGATTACATTTGCCATTTTTCCAACTGAACGGAATGCCAAAGTTCGTTGTTTCTACATTGTATTGCTCCTTTCTCTTCTAAATTGGACCAAATCTTGCTTCTTGACCTTGAATTATGTTTATCCTGTAAAACCAACGTATAGTTCACTTCAAAAACAAAAAAAACCAAGTTATATAGTTTCAGTGGATTCTTAGAGGAAATGAAGAGGACGTGGTAAAAGGACAACACAAAGGAGGCAAGTCAGACAAAGATTTTAGTGCTAGCAATGCCGACGAAACATCTTTAAAGTCACCAACGGCAACAATGTGGACATATGCTGGTTTAATTTGGAAAATTCAAGAACATTCCTTGGAACAAATTTCTGAGAGTGGACACTGCAATGACACTAGTACAAGTTACGCAAAAGCGAAGGTATGAAACAGGAAGTGCAAATAGAGCCACAGACAAAAGAAATAGATCGAGTTCCATTACTGTTGTATTCATTTTGCGCCAGGTGCATTGGGTGACACTTCAAACACTGAGCTCCAAGCTAGAATAGGAAACTGACTCTTGAACCATCTTTTATGTCAAGCGAGAATACCTCTCAAAGCCTTTACCACATAATTATAGAATTTGATGCCTTGAAGAGAACCTTGGATCATGGAATTTGAGATCTGGATCTTGGGTCTTTGGAATTATTTATGCAATGGTTTGTGAACTATTCTTTGAATTCGAGTTTGTAACCATTATGATTAGGTTTAGATTTTTATTAGAACAATTTCCCTTCGTGGTTCTAAGTTTTACTTTTCAATTAATTATTGTTCTGCATTCGATTTTCAGTTGATATTTATATATAGACAGTGAGTAGTTTTTTAACCATGCCTTGAAATAATTCTAGTACATCTATGTGAGATTAAAGTTCATCTTTGATTATTTATTTGGTCCAGGTTTAAAGACTCTTTAGTTGTCAAGTTTACACAGATAGAAAAAGGGGTTTTCCGATGGTTAAATCCTGTCGGCCAAACACCAAAAACCGTCGTTTAAAACAGTCACAATGAGAAATGACCGTCGGGTAATTACTGGGTCGGGAAAGCCAATAATTCACACGACGAACCACATCCGTCGTGTAAAAGATTTTTCTTCACGATGGTTGAAATTCATCTAGAATTTGATGAAAACCCACGACGGGTAATGTTGGCCAATTATAAGTATCCCGACGGTTTGTGCCTTTGGCCAAAGTTGTTGTAACCCAACGATTCTTTACCGTCGACAAGGCTAAGTTTATTTTATGGCATGACGGTTATTTGCCATCGGCAAGGTTTTGTTTATTTAATGGCCGACGGTTATTTGCCGTTGGCATGTGCTTTGTTTATTAAATGGCCGACGGTATTTGACGGTCGGCAAGTGTTTTGTTTATTTAATGGCCGGTCGGGCTTTTTGTTTTGTTGCCTATCTTTTGTGTCGTTTTAAAATATCAGCTCAAATTTGGTTCCAGGTTTCTATAACTGAAACTGATTTGGAGGTGACGAAGAAGGTTACATTGAAGACTATAGATATCTCCATCTCTTTCAGATTGTTGTCATGACATCATACATGTTCATGACATCTAGAATATTATGTTGTCAGATTGTTGCACAATCATGAAAATCTTAGCAACTTCAGCTTCCCCTTCATTCAGTGAGCTACCTTCCTCATCCTTCTTTTCCTCCATGTCACACCTACAAGGGACATATACAACTTTCAAACGGTTTAAAAGAAATAAAAAATATAACATTAAGATAATGGGAGTAACAGAAAAGGCAGCTTGAGAAAAATAATAATCTACAGAAAAGCAAGAATAATGATCAAATTGAAGAATATTTTAAAGGTGAAATAGAATACCTGTGCATGAATTGCACTCTCCAACACTTGAGGCTTTTTAAGTGGCATTTTAGCTTCTGAAACTGCAGTCACTTAACTTCTGCATTATTAAAGTGGCTTTTTAGCTTGCCAAGCACAAGTCTTCAGGACTGACAATTAGTGGTAAAATGTAAAATCACATAAAATAAGATTTGCTTATTACATATAATTCGGAGAGGATGTACCACCACTAGTAGATTTTTTTTTGAAAGTACCACCACTAGTAGAATTAAAGTTTCTGACAGAACATAGCATAACTAATGTACTTGTAAGGAAATATCTTTCAACAATGTTTTCCACAGCAATATTAGAAGCAGCACAAGCAAGAATCTTGGATCCTCGCTTCACTTTCAGTAAGATAATTTCCACCACGGTAGTTGTTTTCCCAGTCCCAGGAGGCCCATGCAATAAAAACACATTACGGGATGCAAGAGCCTTTGTAAGGGCATCTTTCTACAATTAAAGATAGTCGATTAAATTATTAGAAACAAAAACATTAAGAGCCAAAACTAACTCGAGAAGCGTGATAACAAACACTTGGGACTGATCTGATAAGACTAGCTAGAAAAAAAACACTAGCTAGAAAAAAAAAAGAAATTTCACTTCTTTCTTTCTCTCATAGTAATATTATCAAGCAAACCATACATTGAACGTGAATAGAATCTGAAACACATACAGCAAGAGGCCCAAAAAAAAAAAATCACTAAAGAAAAGAGCAGATAAAATTCAAGGAAAGGAATATCCGGGAATTACCAAGCAATACCATAAGCGCCTCTTCCGATGGGCATGATGGGAGGGTGATACTTGGCCGTGATTCCGAGCATGTTGCCGAAAATTTTGTACTCAAGGAAGTGGCTTCCGTGCGTTGGAACAACCGGGAAATCGGGACCAGCGGGAGAGCTCTTGGGAGCAGCATCTGCCATGGTGGTATCTGCAGAGGCGGCTTGCATTACGAGGTGTTCAGAAATGGAAGAGAAACACTCAACTGGAGCTGAAGAAGAAGAGGGGGAGGGGACCTGATTCGACCTATCCAAATTGGAAGTAAAAATCAAGTGAAATAGAAGGAGCGATTTAAGCCAAGAGAAAGAAGGAAAGCCGAGAAAACACGTACTGCCGAATAACCTTGATCATCTCTTTCATCTATACTCCTCTTGCAGTCTCTTCTTCCTTCAATATCCCTCTCCTCTGTAGTGTTTTCTTCTTCCACTTCTTTCATCTTCGTCTTCTTCGTCTTCATCTTCTTCGTCTTCGTCTTCTTCGTCTTCATCTTCTTCGTCTTCGTCTTCTTCGTCTTCATCTTCTTCGTCTTCGTCTTCTTCGTCTTCGTCTTCTTCGTCTTCATCTTCTTCGTCTTCAATAGAGAGAAAGAGAAAAGAGAAGAACGAGAAAACGTTATTACACAAACGACGATTAAATGCTGAGAGATAGAGAGAAAGAGAAGAGAGAGAGAGAGAGAGAGAGAGAGAGAGAGAGAGAGAGAGAGAAACGAGGAGAAAGAGAGCGCAAAGAAGAGAAAGGGAGGTATGAAGAGGGCGTATGGAGTTCCACAAGCAGATTCCTGCGTATGGTGTCGGAATCCGGCTAAGCTAAGCTTCAGCAAAGAGGGCGAGAGGAAGACAGTAACACGCAGAGAAAGATGCCTTTTATCGCTCACCGGCCCTCTCCCTCTGGTTAAGTTTGCTTTACGACGGTCAACCCGGTTTAACACCGTCTGGTTAAGTCAGTTGGGCCGACGGTTTATGGCCATCGTTCTAAAATGAAGCAAAGACAAATGTTGCCCATCTGGTTAACTTTACTCTCGATGGTTAAATTCTCGTCGACAAAGGTTTGTAGCCCGATGGTTTAAGACCGTCGGGCCATACAACAAATTGACCAATGGTTTATAACCGTCGGGCCAATTCTTACTAAATTAAAAATTGGGCCCGGCGTTATTTGACTGTCATCCCAATAACTCATCGGGCAAAGGAAGACCGTCGTCCCTTAAATTTTACTCACGACGGATTATTCTCGTTGACATAGGTATGTAGCCCGATGGTTCAGGATTGTCGGTCAAAGGGGGAAAATCAGGTATTTAGAACGATGGTCCAGAACCGTCGGGGTTAGTCCCTTTTTATCCCCGACGGGCCAAAACCATCGTGGTTCAGAGCCAAAATTTGCACAACAGGTTTTTTGTTTTTCCGGAATTGGAATGATAGGTTGGTTAGGACCGACATCCTTAGGCTTCAGACCTGACGGTTTTAAGGCTAGACCGTCGGGGAAAGCCATTTTTCTACTAGTGTTATCATGTTTTGTTAATAAAGTTGCCTAAACTCAATAATTAATCAGGCTTTCAAAAAATATGTTGATTGATTTTGTAAATAAACATGTTAATAAATGATTTTTATATGGAGAAAAATAATAAATATGATATATAAGTACTCATTAAAGATGTGAAATAATATGTATCATTGATTAATATTATAAAAATAATTCATTATTTTAACAGAACTTGTAATTCTTTAATTTGAGACTCAATTATACATCTTACAAGGAACAATATGACACTGCCAACACTCACAACAATTACAGAGTGCGGGCGTGTGCACAACAGCACACTAGACGCGTATGTATAACTTAGCATTGGGTGTGTGCATGGATACAGAAGGACAACAAGCAGAGTTGGATGCTCATAGGGTGTTGCATGTAGTTGCGTACGGGCAGCCAGTCAACTCATATGTGCGTGGGTGATTGTATGTGTGTGGAGGGGTCAACCACAGGCGGCTCAAGAAACAGCATGCATGAATGCATCTTTGTGCAAACCAGACCACATGGTGACACTTAGAGATAAGGAGCATATTTATAATGGAAGCAGTGGCCAACAATGACATGGAAGAGGACTAGGCGTGTAACATGGCATCTGCACAATGTGTTGGTGGCAGACCACATGAGGTGGCAGTTGAGGTGGAGCATGAGGTGGCTTGCATGAGTTGGTATTGCACATGGTACATGCGCTTAATGAAGTGGCAGAAGCTGTTAGACTTCAAATTAAAGTAATGCAATTCCAATTGGTATGAACGAGCTTAGCTTGATCTTAGGAGACCTTGCGGGATTCCACTCACAAAAAATGTTTAGGAGGTTTTGGAGGCCTATAAATAGGCATGTATTTTAGCTTGGAAAGTACATCATTGCAAACAATAGAGTTAAATTTTTCCTATTAAATTCGTATGAGTGCTTGTCCCTAACCTTTGAAGATGTTTTTGAACTTACAATAAGTCATTATTGAGCTAATTCTTCCCCAAGAGGCTTGACTAGTAGCAAAATAGACGTAGAAGCTACAAACCACAAAGAGTCAAATTTGTTACTTGTTCGATCCAGGAGTGTGACAACTGGTATTAGTCTTAAACCGAGATGGAGGGCATCAACAAAATCTGGGAGGACACTTTAGCTCAAAAGGTAAAATCATTTTGAATTTTGAAGTTTCTTTGGATACGTTTTTCGTACCTGTCGTCGGATGGCGGCTTTTGGCCGCTGGCGGACCCAAAACTTTTACTAGTATACAAAACCATGGACGATCATGTCAAGAAATGGAAACTAGAAGACCAAGCCTAAAATTATTCAGAAACATGCGGAGAATCTGCATAGTGTCTGGATCTAACTCTTAATGGCAGCAAGACGAAGGTTATGGTGGGCATTGACACAACTTGCCATTTCATTTATGAGGTGGCAAGGTGCCTCAAATTGAAATTGGAAGCAAAATGCAGTCAAATGAAGGTTGTAAATTTTATAGACAAAACAGTGATCAGTATAGCCAAAGTTTTTCATGTTACCTTGGGGAAAAGGTAAGGACTCTTGATTTCACTGTTGTATCTATGGATGATTTTTAATATTATTTTTGGAATGGACTTTATGAATAAAATTAAGGTATTTATAATGTTATATTAGTGTTAGTGGGGATCCTTGACAACGGTGGACTTTGTACTCTTTCTGTGTCTCAAGCAAAAAATGTAAAAGGAGATGATGCAATGATGGTTGCCTTCTTAAGCATGGCCTGAAGGAAGGGGATCTTACTTTTGTTGCAGCTTTGTTGGAGGATAAAGGAGGTTTCTGTTCCAGTTTCGAAAGAGATTATTGGACTTCTGTACTAGTTCAAAGATGTCATGCTGAAGGAGTTGTCACACCAATTCTTTGCTATTTCTTTTGGCCTAACAGAAGCACCAACCACACTTTGTACCTTTATGGACCAAAACTTCTCCTTTAACTAGACAAATTTGTAGTCGTTTTTTTAGACAACATTGTAGTATATAGCCAAAACACATTGAAAGATGTAAAGCATCTAAGAAGGTGCTCGAGGTGCTAGCAAAAAACTCTCTCTATGTTTGAGGTGTTCCTTTAGCTTGGAAGAGGGTTCGTACCTTTTCTGAGTGCACAATACCAACAAAATTTGGAGACTTAAAAGTTTTCTCGGCTTAGTGAATTATCAGAGAAGATTCATTATGGGCTTTAGAGCTAGTACCACTACCTGGATGGATTTCCTAAAGAAGAAACAACAGTGGTATAGGATGGACAAGTTCTTTTGAGAAGTTGAAGCAAGCCATGGTAGAATAACTATTGTTGCAGCAACCCAACTTCAGCCAACCATTATTACCTCCCTAATTGATATGATCTGACCTGCCTTGTTGGAGGACGTGCAAGCATGCAACATAATTGATACCACAACACTTGGTGGGACGCAACACTTTTGGCTGGAAGATGGGCTCCTAAGGGCACCTCTATGTGTAGAATGTTAGCAAACTGCAAATGTGATTATTTGGGAATTCCCGTACACGCCTTGAAGGGGTTATCCTAGCAGTGACATACGGCCACACTTATATCAAGTATTTTTGGTCTGACTTCGATGTGGGTGTAGAGGAATGTTTTCATGCTTGCCTTATATGCCAACAAGACAAGATCGAAAGATGGAGGCCGAGTGGACTTTTGGACCCTCTTCCGATTTTAAGAAGGCCATAGGATTCTGTTTTGATGGATTTCATCTCTGGTTTGTACAAAACTGATGGAATGGCATCCATTATGGTGGTGGTGGACCGTTCTTACAATGTATGGCTCTTATTTGTGGTATGTCAAGATTGCACTGTGCAAGAAGCTGCAGGAGCTTTCATGGTGCACATGGTGAAGTATTGCGATGTTCTACTACAATCATTTCTGCTAGAGACCCCCGATTCACATGGAAGTTTTGGATGGAGCTCTTAAACTTTTTGTCATTGCTCTAAACTTCTCTACCAATTTCACCCGCAGATGAATGACCAAACAGGACTGGTAAACCAATAGAACTAGCCAAAATTGGTGGATGTGCCCAACCTTTTCTTATAAATTTCGGAAGACTGAATCAAGAGGGGACGGCCTTCTGAAGTCATAATTGGGACCCTTGGTGCCAATGAATGTTATTTCGGACAAGTGTGGAAATCCCCATCAGCATGCTTCTTTTGTGAAGAAGAGGAAGAGAAAGACTGAATGAGCCATAGCTTCACTTTCTGAAGCCACCAAAAAGATGAAGAAGTACTAATCAGATGAGGTTCCAACTGAGTTCAAGTTGGGGCACCTTATTCTTGTCAAGATGAGACTGGAACAATTCTGCTCACTATGCACCAAGAACAAGGGTCTCAATAAGAGGTATGAAGGGCTATTTACTGTCATGTTAAAAATTGGTAAATTTGCTTATAAGGTCCACATGCCATCCAGACTCTGCATACACAATGCCATGTATACAACCTAAAGCCCTTTCAAGTAGACCCGGACCCAAAAAGAGTTGTATTCCATCAAGCCGCAATTGATGTCTCCACTACTTTCGAAAAGAAAGTAGAATACATTACAATCGACAGGGAGGTGCGTCAAAGAAGAAAGCCACGTAAAGCCCAAGACTTGGTGAAGGACTGCTAGAGAGAAAACCTCATGGGAGGAGGAGAATGAAATTTGGAAATATGAGGACTAGGTGCTCACTTACCGCAGAGTCATTGATGAGGGAATCTGCATTATGGTGGTGGGAACATGATACTAGGTGCGACATGACAGGGCGCACAACAAATACAGAGGAGTGTGGGCACACACACAATAGCAAACAAAATGCTAATTTGCCAAACTTAGCATTGAGTGTGCACAAAATTGCAGATGGACAGCCAGCATAGTCTGATGTGCACGCGGGGTCGCATGTTGTTGTGTGCGGTCAGTCAGTCGAGTTGGATGCACATGCAGGATCGTGTGGCACACCTAACTGCAGGATTGGAATTAAGGAACCCCGCTTATGCAGCCCCAGGGGAGGCCACGAGCGACTCATGCAACGACATGCATGAAGGCATCTTGGTGTGCACTTTTTAAAAAACTCAACCGGGGTCTCATGTTGTACCTTCATCTCCAGGTTGCACAAAAAGTTGGTTGAACATTTTCCCAAACTTGATTTTCTATATCATCAAGTATTGGAGGATCTATTTCTGCTGCCTAATATTCTAATAAATTCATATCCTCAGAAGAAATTGCATCATACCTTCTCTTTTTAGCTTGAATCTTTTTCCTACAACAACAACAATAAACAAAGATCAACTAATAAATTAAATAATAAATATTTGAAAATGTAAGCTTAGTTTATAATCTCAAATTATAATGGAAATATACAAGGTCATTAAGCCTTTTGTGCTCTAATCTATTCCTCATTTTTTTGTATGAATGCATTAAAAAACCCTCCAATTGTCCTCACAGCCAGATGCACTGCATGTTTGACTCAAAGCTTGAATAGCAATTTTCTGAAAATGTGGAGCACTATTCCCCAACATTCCCCCCATTCAGATATAAAATAGAAAAAGTTTATCACCATTATCTTATTTAAAATTAATTACAGTAATGAAAATACTTCTATAGAAAGTAGAAACACATACTTCCTGGAAGCATCTTGTAACGTGCCTTGATAGCCATCCCTCATCCGAAGTCTCTTTGGGAATATATCTGAAGTTCATTGATAGTTGTCACTTGCATGTCGTGATTACTTTTGTAGAACTTTCTCGATGAAATCTAATAAATTTGCTTTTACCGGGGTGGGGGGGGGGGGTGCTCTGTTTCAGTCGTTGCGCTAAAGAAAACTTTTTGGGTTCAACCAATAACCAGCAGAAAGGAGAGCTCACTGGAGCTGACTTTCCGAACAACGATCTATAATTTTAAAATAAATTTCATAATCTTCCTTCTTCCCTTTCATGACTGTTCTTCTCGTTTCTCCAACTCTTCTCATTCCTTCAATGATATAACCCATCGAGGGTCTCTCATTACTATTAACCATCCTTGAAAATTTTACAAGAGGCTCTGTAATATTAACCACTATGGCACAGGATGACAGAAAAACAGAATTCAATACCAAGTAATAGAAATATTTCCCATACTTTGTTTGGGATATCTTGTTCTTTTTCCATTCTTCACGTGTTAACATAACTTGTAAAGATAACTTATTTCTTTGAAGGCCTAGTAATGTCAAGAAATTTGTTGCAAATCGAGAAACCCCTGGGCGAACTAACTCTCTTCCCTTACTAAATTTTCTCATCAATGTTAAAACAAGAACATGATTGTAAGCAAATTTGGTAAGACTCTTTCCATCGTCTACTACACGTTCTACTTCAACTATGTATTTAGCGAAATCCTCAAGCATTAAATCCGCACAATAAGCACTACATGGTGTCCAATATAACTTTGGAAACTCTTGCTTAAGAATCTTCCAGAAGCCACATAATTGGCTGCATTCTCTGTCACTATTTGGATCACATTATCAACTCTAATGGAGATAATAATTTATTTGAACAATTCAAATGACATCTCTACAGTTTTTGATTCCTCCAATGCATCCACAGATTTTATGATAATTAATCCTAGGGGACAATAAACTACAAAAATTATCAAAATCCTATTACGTGTATTTGTCTAACCATCAGATATAAGAGTACATCCTGTTTGTGCCCAATATGTTTTGAAAGAGTCAATATGATCATTAATATTTGCAACAATCATATCTAAATGTTTACCCCATTCACAATATGTAGGCCTTTGAATCCTGGTCCTATAATAGTAATAGCATCAAGCATTGGCTGAAAGTATAGAGAGTTAAGGGCATTCAAAGGAATACAAAGAATCATACATCCACTTCATGAAATTTAATTCTGCCTTTAAAATATTTTTTCTCCCAGCTATTACACTTCTGATACTTGGTTGAGATACAAAAGTTCTTAAAGGAAAAAATCAACCTAACACCCCTTTATCCTTCGCTTGTGTACCTATAGATTCATGACCATTGTCTCTTTCTAAAGGTTCCCCACTTTCATCATCATCTAGGGGATCACACCTCCCCTAGATGAATATTTTTATACTTTTCACTTTGAAGCTCATCTGAAGCACAAGAAATCTGATATTCTACTACATGGGGAACTTTTGGACATGGAGTAACTTGACCTTTGAAGCTCATCTGAAGTACTTTTCAAATGAGCTTTCATCCTGCATATTCTTCCACCACAAAATACTTTTGAGCAGTATAAACATTTTATTTGTTTAGCATTACTACCCTTTTTGCATCAAGTAGATACAATGTGTAAGATTTAGTGAACTAAGATAGAAGATGAGAGAAAAAGTGAAGAGATAGGAAGACGGGGACGAGAGAAGGAACGAAAAAGGTAGTAGGGTCTTAAAGATAACAAATCACCAAAGATGGTAATACCGGTAGAGGCACCAGAGTCGACAATCTCGCCAGTAGACATGATAACAAATCACCAAAGAATAACTCATAAGTCCAAAATACATACCTAGTCAGCACTAAAGAACTTTCGGCAAATAGAATCTAGCAACCAAAAAACACTTCAGGATCACCAAATCAATGTGCAGTAGACCGAAAATCTCAATTTGAGCACGAAAACCGATGACATCAACACACCACAAATATACACACAGAAACCCTAATTCGTGCACATATCACACATAAGTATGCCTCTAAAAATACCAGTTAAGCAATAACAACAACATTTTCTTGAAGCTTTTTGATGTCAGCATGAGCAACGATGATGTCAGCACGAAAAATACGGTATTTTCTTACCTGCCTGTACTGAAAACGTTCTGAACTACCTTAGTAGAATAGTGATTTCTGCAGATTCAGGCAATAGAGAGAGAGAGAGAGAGAGAGAGATAGATAGATAGATAGATAGATAGATAGATAGAAAGAGAGATAGAGAGAGGGAGAGATAGATAGATAGATAGAAAGAGAGATAGAGAGAGGGAGAGATAGAAAGATAGATAGATAGATAGATAGATAGATAGATAGATAGATAGATAGATAGATAGATAGATAGATAGATAGATAGATAGATAGATAGATAGATAGAGATAGATAGATAGATAGATAGATAGATAGATAGAGAGAGAGAGAGAGAGAGAGAGAGAGAGAGAGATTGCACAAATCTCGAGGCATTAGAACAAAAGCTAACACTTTAGCATTAGCACAGGAGAAAGAGGGTTTTACGAACCTAGCAACAGCAATAGCAAAAAGTGAGTTTTATGAACCCAACAATAGCAAACTACAAAGCAACACGAAGCGTGTAGAACACGTAAACAACAGTACTAGAGTAACAACTATACATCCAAATCTTTCTAAGTGTATGAAATTCAGATAAGAAAACTTGCCGACATCAACCTTAAGTATGACGATGTTAGCACAATAAACAATCAGAAAGAACACACCTTTATGCTTCTAAAACCGCGGTGAAGCCTCTGATACCTGAAAACACCTTTCCACGGCCTTTTGTGAGCAAAAAAGTTTGGCACAATTACTGAGGCAGTAAAAATTGAGTTTGTGCAACTGTGACGCCAGCATTATGTGTCCAACGACTTACCAACAGCTAAAAAACACTTTTTAAGGGAAGTAGGTTGTGCATGTAGCACTTTCACATGAATATCAACTATTATCATTCTGATGACGGCAGAGAGAGAAAAATTGAATCATTAGGTTCCGACCACAAGAAAGATAACATCAACAATAGCAGCGACACGGTTCCAGCGATTCAGCAGTGGTCAAAAATACCCTTTTTGACGACAGAAAGATGTGCATAAAACCATGATAGGGAAAAAGAAAAAATAATTTTTTTTTCTTATTTACCTAGCAACAAAACTTATTCCAGCCATCAAACTCATGCAATGAAGCATAGAGGAAGAAGATCTCATGACCTCTGTAAGCGACGAGTCATCACATACAGACCCGTTCTGATACCATGTTAGATTTGATGGATTAAAGATTGGAGAAAAGTGAAGATATGGGAAGAAGGGAAAGAGACAAGGAGAGCAAGAAGTAGTAAGGTCTTAATGACCTACAACCCTAAACCACATATTAATATAGTCCGAAATTACAAAATTAAAATAATGTTATTCATAGCATGAGGAGCAAGTAAACTAAACAATAAACAAATAATAACTCACTAAAGTTTAGTAAAATTACTGACTACCCCTGACTCTAAAAACACTAGTTTCAAACTACGTCTGTCTTTTTTCGTGTTAGGTGTGATGCAGCTAGTGGGATTTTTTCGTGTTAGGGCTATGAGTATCACCCATGACAAGAATCCTTTCACAAGAAGCCTAAATAAATTAATTTCAGAGAATTAAAAACTGATCAAGATTCAGAAAATTGCAATGCAGTAGCTTCTGGTCATAAACTTGATTCAAAATCAGTTTCTCTACTATTAAAAAATGTGATGCAGCAAGTGTAATGACTAAAAGAAGTTTGCCAATCAATTAAATTATTCAGTAGCTAGTAGCATAATTTCACTTAAAAAACTGATTAAATTGCCAACTTTATACTCAAATGATTTTATATATTATAACCTTTACATTCCATTGTCCGTGGTAGGCTCTCAAGGAAAAAAGTGGCTTTCTTAACTAATGTTCATTAGGAAGCAGCAGGGAAATTTAACAAAACAAATGAAGCTCATCAAGGGAAAATGAACAACACTTAAAAAAGAAGTACAAACAGTCTCATTAACCAACATATAAGTGTTCAAGCTACTTTCATTGACTTCATCAGCAAAGCAATCTAACCTCGAGTGGATATCAAATCAGAGGAGCAAATTAAATGCAAAACCCAAAAATCACCTATATTTTTTTCTATTTTTTTATTGTGAAGTAATCATAAGCTAATAGAACAAGCACATACCAGCATGCATGCTAGATAGAAAATCTACTTGAGAACTTTATACCCATAATCTTGCTTGAAAATTTTTTGAGCTCCAAACCACGTTAAACATAGAAATATAAAGTGGTTCAAGCAAAAAAGGATCAGTTGTCCTCTCACATGAACTGTGTATATCTTTTATTTTATTATTTCAGAGGGTAGTTAAACTTTTTGTTCGTGAGTTAAGAACTTCATTGTAGCATCCAGCTAGGAGCCCTGAAACAAACAGCTCGGTGCTCTACTGCAGATGGAGACAATATGATACTAATTCAGATGTTCTCTCCAAACTTTGAAATGTGGAAACTGGAATGCACATAAATGTGTAATAATGCCAGGATCCCAGCCAAAAAGAGCAGCAACGCTCATGGTTTTCATCTTTCCCTTACTGAGATACAAAGATTCAGAACAAGTGAAAACGTATTGATAAGATGGTACTGCAATTTCATAATCAGAACAGGTAAAACGAATTGTAAATTTGAAAAACGAATTCAAAATTTGAAAAACAAATGAAAAACTGAGAATTTGAGATACTATAGAATAGAATCTAACCAAAAACCAAACAAAAAATCAATGAACTTACCACTTACGTTCCTGGAATCCCCGCAAATCAAAATATTAGTTTGAGAGGTATGTACCGTACTGAATAAAACCTAGACTTTATCCCTGTTTCAAGAAGTACTTTAAGTTGAAGAATACAGTGTAAGGAAACTTCCCCTTGTCTGCTGAAATCCCAGTTGAAATCAAGTCGAGAGAGGAAAGTACCATATTCGGTTGGTGATTTCATCGGTTTCCCATTTTGGTTCATGTATAAGACTAAAATTTATTAATTTAAACGGTCGGGCCAAGGGTAACTAGACCGATTCAAATGGTTTGGTTGATTTAACAGTTCAGCAGTTGAACCAATAAAACCAGTCGGGTCATTCGGTTTTTAACTTTTTACGGGTTTTTAAGCAAACCGAGCTGTATGAAGCCCAGGTTCCGGTTGAATCCGGTTGAACTAGTCGGGTCGGTTCGGTTTGTAAAACACTGCAGGTGGGAACAAAACCACATGGTGCAACCTAGAGAATTAGGAGTATACTTACAAAAAGTCTGGTGAACTAACTATAACTTGGTAGATGACTTTGCATGTTAAATACTATCTGCACAATGTAACACAAGAGGTGGGCACTTGGGGAGGCGCATCAGATGCCTGCATGAGTTGGTATTGCACATGGTGAATGTGGTTAATGAGGTGGCACATGCTGGTAGACTTTGAATTCAAATGGGTTTGAATGGGCTTAGCTTGATCTTAGGAGTTTTTGGGGGATTCCCCACATGTAAACTATAGAGGAGATTTTTGGGGCCTATAGTGTGGTGTCATAGCCAACCATATATAACACCCATACTCAAAAAAATGTATTACTTAGGGGAGTAAGGATCTTTCCCACAGATTTCAGCTAATCTCGTAAATAGAATGGTGGGGTTGAGCATAACATAAATAATTTTAAGAAAAAATAATAAGCAACAATATATACCGAAATCAATCAAAATAATAGTCAGTCTTATTTAAAATCCACCATCGGAATATCACAACTTATCATTAATACCAATGTATGTCAATTCACACATTGAATTTTCACTATTGGAATCTTTTCCATTTAGTAACAATCAAATAGAAATAACAAGCGATTTAATCAAATCTAACTATTAACTTACCCAAGAAAAGCGTCAAAGGTTCATTATAGTAGCAACATTAAGAATTAAAGGATTTAATGAAGCTAAACAACACAAACACAAGCGGTTTCATTTAATTTAACCACACATTCTTCCTAAGATCTAAAAATCTCTGACACAGTATTCGTTAGGTATTAGTTGTTCATGCAGCTTAGACCAAAGAGGGTCTTAGTCAAGTTCATACATGTATGTGTCAATATGGCCATGAAGAGAATCAAGGCAAATTCTGGAGATGAAAATCTATTGAAGAATATCTCATATGAAAGAAAATAGTGAGACTAATATAAATGCCTCAATCTAAAGGTCCAAAATTTCACTAGTTTAGTTGCTACCATTCACAAGGAAAGTAACAAACTAACTAATCCTAAGTTGTAGAACACTTATTCACACATGTTACAAATTTTTTAAGCTTAATTGAATCTTGCTTATGACATATACAACCTAAAAAAACAACTTATACCCCCTCACTCACACTTAAAACATTGCCTACAATTAAGATGTAATGCAAAGAAAAGGCAAAAATAAAGTAAAATAAATATATGCAGAAAGAAAATAAAAAAGAAAAATGAACTCCCCTTGGGTTGCCTCACAAGCAATGCCTTTATCTATCATCTTTGGCTCCACTCAATGTTCCATTTATCAATCAGTTCAAATAGGATCCTCAAGGTCCAATTGGTCTACATTCTCTACTTGAAAAACTTCATTGATCGCCTGAAGTATTTGGCCATTCACCTTGAATACTTTGGCAGTCACCAACTTCGAATAATAATTGCACCATGAGAAAAATATTCGTACCAAAATAATATCCAATCCAACGAGAACACAACTTACCTGCATATATATGAAATTGTGGATGGTATAGAAAGAACTTTTGACGAACTTTGAACTTCATCCTGGAGATCTTTCAGTCATGAAAAATTTGTCTTTCCATTGTAAATCCTTGTACTCTCATAAGCATCATTGCAGATTTTCTCTAACTCTTGTAGTTGCAACATTTTATGGTCTCCACTTTCATCTATATTTCTGTTGAAATTCTTGATAGCCTAAATAGCCTTGCGTTCTAACTCAGCAGGAAGGTGCCATTGATTGACTGTCTTTTCAAAGATGGACTACATATGTCGATTTGAAACTTCTACTTCCACTAATTTGTGGTGGATAAACAGTTGGCATCTTGTGTGTCATGTGATACTTTCGCAGCAAAGTCTCCACAATTCCATTAAGAAAGTATTTCCTTAATCACTTATTAAGGCTCTTGGAGCTCCAAATATGGAGAGTATATTAGACTTGATAAAATCTATCACAACTTTAAATTCATTAGTTTTGGTAGCTTTAGCTTCTACCCATTTCAAATTATAACCAATAACAAGTAAAATATAGATATAACTGAAAGATACAAGGAACAATCCTACGAAATTGATACCACAAACATAAAAGATTTCAAAAACTAGCTCATTCCTTTGGGATATATTACCTTTATTCTGATAAGGTTTTCAAAATTTACAAGAAGTGCCCATCTTATTACTCTTGGTTTTGCCTCTTTCCTCATCATCATATAACAAAGAGCTGCATATTCAAAGTAGACAAAAACAATAACTAAAAGTTATCAGTAGTAGGATAATTTCTTTTGGCATCATGCCAACTATTTGAAGCTTAATAAATGCCATTTAGATGATTTTCCAATTATTTTATCGAAAGCAGCGCCTACTGCATGATCACTTGCGTCACACATTATCTCTGAAGGAACGTTCCATATAGGGGGACTTGATAACTTGGGGAGACATTAACTCTTATTCAGCTTATCAAATGCCTTTTTACATACCACATCAAACTCAAAAGTCACACCCTTTTGTAGCAACTTACATTTGGGTAGTGCTACTTCAGAGAAGTCCTTAATAAATCGTCGATAAAAACTGCATGTCCCCGAAAAGAACAAAATTCTGCACATTAGAGGGATGAGGTAAAAACAGAATTATATCAAATTTAGCTTTATCTACCTCAATTCCCTTAAGAGGAAACAAAATGTCCCAAAACTATACCATGTTCAACCAGAAAATGACATTTTTAGGTTTAAACACAAAGTTAGTTACTAAGCATTTTTAAAGAACAAGTTTAACATTATGCAAACAAGCATCAAAGGAGCTTCCATTAATAGTGATATCATAAAAAATGACTTCAATGATATTCTCAATAGAATATGAAAATGTGGTTATCATACACTTCTGGAATGTGGCTGGAGCATTGCAATGGCCAAAGGTGATGTGATGGTATGCTAAAGTCTCAAATGAGCATGTAAAACTTGTCTTTTTTTATCGTCATGAGCAATACCTATCTGAAAATAACCTACATATTCATTAATTTAACAATAGTAAGAATGACTAGCTAGCCTTTCAAGCATGCGCTCAATAAATGGTAAAGGAAAGTGGTCTTTGCAGGTGACTGTGTTTAATTTTTTATAATCTATACAAACCTGCCACCCATTGTTAACTTGGTTAGGAACTTGTTCATCATTTTCCTATTTCACAATAAATATTCCAGTATTTTCATAAGCGACTTGAACCGAGCTAACCCAGTTGCTATCTGAAATAAGATAAATCACTCCAACTTCAAGAAGTTTGAGGATCTCTTTCTATCTACATCCATCATTGGTGGATTCAATATTCTTTGTGGTTGATGGGAAGGGTTTAGGGTTTCTGCTTCTTCAAAAAGAATACAATGCAAGCATGTAGAGGAGATATTTTTATTAATATATGCGACTGTCCAACCAATAGCTATCTTATGCTCCTTCGGGACTTGTACGAGCCTTTCTTCTTGTAGAGCACTAAGTTTATAAGAGATGATATCCCTCTTTGAGGAACACATACTTATGGTGACTAGGGAGGAGATTAAAATATGGAATAGGGTCTTGCAAAACAAAGGGTAAAGGTCTCTTTAGAAACTATCACATATATATTGGAAACGTTACCTTTCTACTGTAACTTTGGAATATCATTCAAAGCTGTGACAAATTCCTGCACATCAGTCTTCAAGGTTAACTCCTCATTTTATTTTTTAAGATTCTTACTAATGGCAACTTCTGATCCATCAAGTTCAAAACTTCCTGTGCCAAAGAATCAATCACATCAATAAACTAAACAAGGTTGTCATGTCTAGGATATTTCAAGGCATCATAAAAATTAAACTTAACAATTTCACTATCAAATTCCACGGTAAGTGTTCTACTATAAACATCTATCGTAGTCTTGGATGTTTTTACGAATAGTCTTCCTAACAAAATAGTAGTTTTATCACCCTTCTTCATGTCAAGTGATTGACCTGTAGAAGAATATAACAGCTGAAAGTAGACAAAATTTATTAACAATCTTTAAGTATATGAAAAACAAAGAAACAATCAGACTCAACAGATTGAGATTAAAGGGAATTCACCACAGAAACAATCGAACTATTCAGAAGCACTAATCTGGTTCTGGTCCTTCCTTATAAATTTGCACAAACAAAAATAATATGCAATCCAGCTTACCTTAATAAAGACAATAGAACTACATCAATAAAATTTAACCAAAAGAAGAACAGAAAATTTCAGAACTTAATTAATAAATGACAGCAATCCTTTTTTTAACTACAAACTAATTAAAAGACTAACCAGAAATCAAATTCGGTTTTAACATTCTAAGTTCAGTCTATAACAATTAATAAACGCAGGAACTCTACAATTCAGAGAACCTTATCAGTTTTGAAGATAATGCAGCAGTACAATTGTTATAACAACATGCTGTAAGATATTCAATTAAAGGAGAAATTTACTGTTCAATAGTATCCAGAACAGCAAGACGAACAACTATTCTTAATTAATGCATAAAAACGTAGATAAATCAACTAAGTCTTCTTGAAATCAGAATCCAACTATTTACATATTCAATGACATAAATTACAGCATGCTAATCATAAACTAATAAACAAGGTGAACTAAAAATAAACTTAATTATTCTAATCAAGTAATTCAAATTTGGAAAAACAAATGTAAACTTATCGATTGAAGACCAAAGCTGCAGCGTGGAGAACCCACCGCCTTAAAGACTTAATCGGTGATCTCGGATGCACAATTGATGTTCCGATAGTCTCCCAAGGTGACGCAGCTCTGCTCCGATGAGGTGCACTCGTCGCCGGAATAGTGGAATCGTCGAGAGAGAGCCCAGAATAGAGGAACAACACAACATGTTTGTACACGGGAAACAAAATAAAAGATTAAACTTTTATGAAGAAAATGGAGACTAAGAATCAGAGATATTTGACCAACTGAGAGATTGAGCAAGAGAGATTGATTTTTTGTACCTATTAGTTTTCGGGAGAACCCTTTTATACCTTCTCCCAACGCTTCCACGTTTCTTCTTCATCAACGGTCGGGAGGAACACTTCGTGCCAAAGAGATCTCATCAAAACCCCCCTGTTGAAGAGTCATTCACGAATGGAAAATTCCGTTCGATCGAAGCCCTAATTCGACGAACCGAGAGGAAGAAAAGGGGAAGGAGATTAACTCGTCTTGACTTAATAAGATGATCCGGATCCGGACCCGGACACAGACTCGGATACGGACACAGACACGGACCTGGATGCGCACACGGACACGGACCTGAAACCTCATTCGGACAATCATTTTCCCAACATCAAGTACATAGAAATCAGCAGAGAAAACAAATCATTAACTTTTACAAAAACATCTTCAGCTACACTTGTATGATAGGCATTAGATCTATCAACCAATTTAATCACAACGATAATCTTTTTGAATGATCCAAATTTCAAAAATGCATATATATAATATGACAGGACATTGACAAAATCTCCTAAACCTAACAACAATACAATGGAATGTAAACAAACTTAGATCTTTGCATTTCGCATATATTTTTCTTTGAATAATTGAAGAAACTTCCTCCCATACTCTCACCTCCTCGTATCCCATAGGTTTATGCTTCCACTTAATTGTGTAAAATTATTTCAGAAATTCAGCATGTAAAAGTAATTTTTAATAACCTCAAAAGTGGAATTTATTACCTCTCATATTTTAAAAATCATATTTAACCCTTTATTTTTATCATCTTTTTCGGATTTTTCAGCCTGAGGCAAAGGAGTCCTAGGTTTAAAATAGAGGTTGAAATTGACGCTCAGGCTCATCGTCGACATTGGGAGTACTTTTATCGGTAGTGATTTTTTTCTCCTTCTCCCTTTTTTATGTTGTGTGTGATGTCTCAACCTCTTTACCACTTCTCAAAACAACTGTACTCTCATTTTCTTATGGATCTACAACCATTTGAGAGGGCAACGTTTCTGATCGTTGCATTTCTAGCTGACTAGTTTTAGTTGTCATCTGGCTCATTTCATTAACTAAAATTCGAATACTAACCCTCATCTACTATTGAAATTGCGAAGTATTAGTAGTAAGAGACTTAACTATATCTTCTACAGACATACTAGAATTAGAAATTTAGCTGGTTGTTGCTTAGGGAGGTACGCTTGCTTAAATTGCTGGATACTTTGGCAGTTTAAACTTATTAGTGAAGTCTCGTAACTAAGATTGAGATGATGCCTCCATCCCAGATCATACGTGCTTGAATAAGGATCATACTTCCCTTTTGGTTATCCAGCAAAACCACGTGCCACTTACACTTGCTCAATGGCTCTTCTTGAAGATTGGTCAGATATTGATTGGATGTCTTCCTACTGAACAAATCTCACAAGTATTCATAGTTTGTAATTACCCAAAGCCATTTGATGAACAAAAGAAGTCTGAAGTTCAAGTTCCTGTTCAAGGGAGGAAATATTTACCTCGTTAACATGCTTCAATGGAGGATCAAGCCAAGTGTTAATTTGTTGAGAATTGGTTGTCATATTTGCACTCAAGTTTCTTGCAGCCTCGTGAGTTTTATCCACCAAAGCTTCTCCACTAGCGGCATCAATCATGCTCCTATCAGTGAGTAAAAGACCCTCATAGAAATACAAGATGATGTGTAGTTGCTCACTAATTTGATGATGAAGACAATTAGCACATAATTTCTTGAAATGTACCTTATAGTCAATTAGGGACTCTCCAATGTTTTATCATTCATCACAAATTTGTTTTGAAATGTTGGCTGCTGTTTAAGATGGTAGAGCCAATCCTTTGACAAATCTTTCAATAAAAACGGAAATGCTCTCAATTTTTTTTGCTCTTTAATTACACCTGTGGATTTCATACTTGTGCATACCACATGAAGCTCCTTTAGATTTTTTTAACAATATTCCCCTGCAAGGCCATGAAAAAGAGGTAAAAGATGAGTCATGATTTATATTCAAAATTAGTAGCGACATGTATAGTTGGAAAGTTATCCATAATAGTTGTTGACTCAAATCTGCGGCGGAAAACTCTTTCACAATTCGACTCTCAGCCATGAATTCTTCCCATTATAAATTAGAATTCTTAGCAAAAGTGAATCTTGGATCATTCTTTCTTTTTAGATATCCTTAGAGTTTCTCCTCTTAACATGTGTGAAGTTTTGTCTATGTGTAGAGTGTAGATCATACTGAATATCCACTTGATTATATGAACATATTATCGGAAAACTCTAAAATAATAAAAAAAACGTAGGAAACTCCCCGAAAACGGCACCAAAAGTTTTTGTTGAAGGAACCAAATATAGAACCTATATTTAAAAATAATGTATGCAGCGAAGGATTGCTCCCACAAAGAATACCTAGCCTCTTATTACTAACTTATGCAATAAAAGTGATAAAGGTTCATTATAGTAACATTAATAATTAGAGTAATTGATGAAGCTACACAACACAAACATAAGCAGGTTTATTTAGTTTAGCCAGCCATTCATCCTAAGATCTAAAAATCTTTGACGCAGTAATCCTTAGGTCTTAGTTGCTTCAGTTAGAGGGATCAAACAAGTACGGATTTGACATCTAATGAAGCAACATATTGCAGCAAAAAATGTAGTAAGTCTCTTGGTCATTAAACTAGACAATCATGAAAATAAGTGCAGAAAAATCATTCTGATACTCAATACAAAAAATTTAACAATGAAAACAAGTTGGATCTCATAGTTTGATTTATTCCAAGGCTTTTGTTTCCTATGACCAACCATCAAAATTTAGCCATGCAGGGCCATGATGAAAATTCACAGGAGAAGATAGAGATAACGGAAAAGAACGACTGGAGATGACTCCAAGTCTGATGACTTCTCCCCTTTTTATACAAAGTCTATCAATTCTCCTATTAAGATATGTGAGCCCAAGTCCACGTGTTAAAGCCCACGTGTGTCTAAGTTAAGACACGTGAGAGTCATGTCGTTGTTGCCTTTATCTTTCCATGTCATAGGTTCACATTAAGATATGCAATTATAAAATATATAATTATTGTAATCATAGTAAAACTAGACTTTGATCTATGTTATTATTTCATATTCAACTATTAATTATGTTTGAGATGTACATTGAGATTACATCAACACGAGTTACTTCTTCTTCTTCTTCTTCTTCTTCTTCTTCTTCTTCTTCTTCTTCTTCTTCTTCTTCTTCTTCTTCTTCTTCTTCTTCTTCTTCTTCTTCTTCTTCTTCTTCTTCTTCTTCTTCTTCTTCTTCTTCTTCTTCTTCTTCTTCTTCTTCTTCTTCTTCTTCTTCTTCTTCTTCTTCTTCTTCTTCTTCTTCTTCTTCTTCTTCTTCTTCTTCTTCTTATTCTTCTTCATGCTAGTTGAAGGAGACTCGCTGTGTTTCTGCTATAGAAACATTCAGAAGGTGGATTCATGCAAGTTGAGTTGAGTTGAGTTGAAGATCGTTGCTAGATCATCAACTAGGAGAAACTCCTGGGTGCCATAGGCGCCAAAGCCAGACTCTTTTCGTGTTCATTCGATTCTTTGTATCACAATGCGCTCAGATTATTCAACAATGCCATGTGATTTTTTCCACCATCCGACGATATAGAATGGTGACAAAAGTGAAATAATTTTTTAGAGAAAGGTAGTCCAATAAACAAAGAAAAAAAAAAGATAATAGCATATTCTAAAATCTTAAACCAGTTTTTGTGGGGGGATTTGTATCCTCCCATCTTCTCCAAAATCTCAAGCACCACCCGGTGATTATCATGTACTTTTATTTCAAGAACAACAATATGCCTCCAAATATATAAACATTGAATCATGCTAAATTAGTCTTTACAAATATTAATTAGACAAGGATACCCCACATGTTGCATTTCAAACACGCATAACATTCGAACCCATTCTTCCGTAATGTGTTTTATATTCGAAACAATAACGATACTATACAAAAATTTGAAGAAAAATTGAAAAGAATAAGTGGATGTTCTTTTATCGATTATTAAAATATGTCGGCATCACATAGATTTTATTTATGTCACTCTGTCCTATCTCTCTAACCATAGCAATAACATCAATTTCTATCATTTCTGATGATATAGTTTGGTGGGCAAGTTAAAGTTGGGCAATAGACATGGTCCTTAACTCCAGCGGAGCAATCACAATAATGTGCAATCACAATAACATCGGTTTCCATCATTTTTTACGCACCTTTGTCCGCAGGCAATATGACAAAACAATTTGATTCTCTCTTCATTGGGTTATAATCGGCCTGAACGAAGAAAATTAAATTTTTAATTAGTTATTAGAGCATCATAATTCATATTAAAAATGCAGAGATAAGGCATTGACTCACCTGCACCGACAACTTTGTAGACAACAAAAAGGCTGAACGTAAAAAAAAAAAAAAAAACAGCTACAACAACTGTGTTCTTCATTTTTTTGTTTGTGCATATTCTTAAACTTATCTTCATTGTACGTGTATTTAGCTGAAATGGAAATTGAAGCCATTAATACTGATAGAGTGAATTAAAACTGAATCCATTTTAGCCAATTCCATTGATTTCGTGGACAGACTGATGTGATGAGAAAAATGAATGGGTGAAGTACAAACGGATTAATCTTTCACTACTACCCAAAATATCAAATGATTCAAGTTTTGTCGTATTGCAACAGTTCGAAACAAGAGGACACTAGAAATTGGGAAACCCAAATAAATGGTATGTACAAACATTATTATGTTCTTTCACATAAAAATTAAATTTTAAACCTCATGTGATGAAATCCAACAAAAGTGAGAATGATATAAATAAATACTTTGCAAGGCACTTAATCTTGAAAATTTTGAATTATTTATTTTGGGGGAAGGGGAAACAGTAAATTATTCGATATTTTTGCATATTTTTCTATATCTTAATATGAGTTAATATTGGTTAATATGTAATAGATTTGTAGTTGTACTTTAAACTCAAGAATTCAGCACTATAATACAAAAGATCTGGTGAATTTAATAGGTTAATGTACTTAAGTTAAATAACTACTAACTCATAAATGCGAAAGAACAAAACTTCATACAATTTAAATTTCAAAATAGATAAAAATTTCCAAAGAATGTTTTTAACAGAAGCAGCTATATTACAAAAAAAAAAAAAAATTGGTACAAAACAAACCAAAAAGAACAAGTTATCGCATGGTAATTGCATACCCTTTTCCCCAGTTGAGAAGGATTCAAAACTCATGAATTCCTTCTCTTCAAGGGCGAGAAGCTTACTTCTAGAAATCCTAAAACTTCTAATTAGACTCTCGTAGTTAGTCTGCGAAGTTAGGATTAAATAGACTTAGAATTTCTAAAATCTTAATGTCCTAGTTGAATTGTGACTCTTGGTACAATTTCTCTGATTCTGGCAGTACGATGTCATCGGCTCTTAATTGTCATCTCCTTATTCAGCTACAAATGTGCTACGAGCGTCGCAGCCAAAGTCCGCCACTCTCGAAGTTTCGGTTTCATTTGTTGAAATCGACGCTGTTGTGGTGCCAGAGTTGATGCCACTTGTGTCACCAGTGTCGCTGCCAAAGTCCGCCATAATACTCTCACGACATCCTACCATTTTTCTTTTGTCGAATTATCTTTTTTCCTCCTCATTCTCCTCCATTAGCTAAATTCTTGAATAACTGTTTCAACTTCAGCTATACATGCATACCTTCATAAGTGAAATACAACACATCAACTTCTAATACTTGTGATTAATTTAATGGGTGATAAAAATTACGTACTTTACGACTCACCATTGTGTGTGTGAGCATTGTGTGTGTGAGTGTTGTGTGTGTGTGTACGCATTATGTGTGCAAGTGTTGTGTGTGTTTGTGAGCATTATGTGTGTGACCATTGTATGTGTGTGTTTGTGAGCGTTATGTGTGTGACCATTGTATGTGTGTTTTTGTGAGCGTTATGTGTGTGACCATTGTGTGTGTGAGCATTGTGTGTGTATGTGTAAGCATTGTGTGTGTGTGTTGTTGTTGTTGTTGTGTGTGTGTGAGCATTGTGTGTGTATGTGTAAGCGTTGTGTATGTGTGTGTTGTTGTTGTTGTGAGTGTGTGAGCGTTGTGTGTGTGTTTCTAAGAGTTGTGAGTGTGTTTGTGAGAGTTGTGTGTACGTGTGAGTGATGTGTGTGTGTGTGTATCTGAGAGGATTGAGTGTTTCTGTGTGAGCATTGTGAGTGTGTCTGTGTGTGTGATCAATGTGTGAGTGTGTGTTAGTAATATGTGTGCGTGTGAGCGTTGTGTGTGCGTGAGCGTGGTGTGTGTGTGTGTGTGGAGCATTGTGTGCGAGTATCAGCGTTGTGTGAGTGTGTTTGTATGCGTGTGTGCGCCAGCGTTAGTGTGTGTGTGTGAGCATACAACCGTTGGTGTGTGTGTGGGTGTGTGGGTGTGTGGGTGTGCGTGTGTGTGTGCACACAAGAGAGAGAAATGGTGCGTTTGTGCATGTGAGTGCAGGTGTGTGTATGTACTTGTGAGTGCTGGTGAGTGAGAGGGCGCGGGCGAGCGTTGGAATGAGAATTTGCATGGGGGCATGTGTGTGCATGCGCACGAGTACTAGAGTGTGAGTGTCTACGCGAGCGTTGGAGTGTGCGTGTGTGTGCTAGT
Source organism: Aristolochia contorta (assembly GCA_022405105.1). Classification (NCBI taxonomy): domain Eukaryota; kingdom Viridiplantae; phylum Streptophyta; class Magnoliopsida; order Piperales; family Aristolochiaceae; genus Aristolochia; species Aristolochia contorta. Next base: position 14,663,666 of record CM039667.1, read on the forward strand.
GTTGGAGTGAGTGTGTGTACACAAGTGTACGTATGTGTGTCTGCACGAGCATTGGTCTGTGTGTGGGTGAGCATTTGGGTGTGTGTACGAGCGTTGGTGTGTGTATGCACAATTGTTGGTGAGTGTATGTGCGCGAGGGTTTGCGTGTGTGTGTCCACGAGCATTCGTGTGGGTTAGCGTGCGAGCGTTGGTGTGTGTGTGTGTACGCATGGGCGTTCGAGTGTGTGTGTGGGTGTGTGCGCGAGTGTTGGTGTGAGTCTGTGTGTACACGAGCATTGATGTGGGTGTGTGTGTGAGCATTGTCTGTGTTTTTGAGCATTGTGTGTATATGTGTGAGCGTGGTTTCTATGTATGTGTGCGAGGATGGTGTGTCAGAGTTGTGTGTGTGTGAGCATTGTGTCTGTGAGTGAGCATTATGTGATTATGCACATGCGAGCGTTGGCATGTGTTTGTGCGCGCAAGCGTTGGTGTGTGAGTGTCTATGTGCGAGTGTTGGAGTGTGTGTGAGAGCGCGAGCATTGGTTTATGTGTGAGAGTGTGTGCGGCTGAGCGCTGGAGTGTGAGTGTGTATGCGCGCAAGCGCAGGTTCATCTAAGTGCTCATGACCGCTGGTGAGTGAGTGGGCGCACAGGTGCATTGGTGAGTGAGTGTGCGCCCCGAGCGTTTGTGTGTGCGCACACGAGAACTGGTGTGAGTGTCTCCATGAGCGTTGGTATTTTCAAGTGTGCACAAGCGTTGCACTCTGTGTGTGTGTGTAAGCGTTTTTTGTGTGTGTGAGCTTTTTGTGTATGTAAGCATTGGTGTGTGTGTGTGAGCGTTTGTGTGTGTGTGAGCGTTGGTATGTGTGTGTGAGAGTTGGTGTGTGAGGGTGTGTGCTTGTGAGAGTGTGTGTGAGCTCGGGGTGTGTGTGTGTGTGAGCATTGGTGTGTCTGTTTGTATGAGAGTTGATGTGTGTGTTAGCATTGGTGTGTATGTACGTGTGTGTATGAGCGTTGGGGTGTATGTGTGCGTGAGTGTTGGTGTGTGAGTACTGAGTATTTGTACATGAGCGTTGAGTGTGTGTTTGCGAGATTTGTTGTGTGTGTGCGCACGAGTGTAGGTGGGTCTGTGTGTGCGTGCATGCGATCGTTGGTGTATATCTGTGTGTGTGCATGAGCGTTCATGTGTGTGTGTGTGAGTGCGTGTGTGTGTGTGTGAGCACTGGCATGTGTGTTTGTGTGTTTGTGAGAATTGGCACGTGTGTGTGAGCATTGGTGGGTATGGGTGAGTGAGTGTTAAGTGTGTATGTGTCTGTTAGGGTTGAGTGTGTCTGAGTGAGCTTTGTGTGTGTGTGTGTGATCAATGTGTGTGTCTGCTAGCAATCTGTGAGTATGTGTGAGCGTTGTATGTGTGTAAGGGTGGTGACTGTGTGTGTGTACATTGTGTATGAGTGTGAGCGTCGTACGAGTGTGTACGCACGAGCGATGGTGTGTGTGGGTGTGCACGAGTGTTGGTGTGTGTGCGTGCAAGCATTGGAGTGTGTGTGACTGCGCGACTGTTGGTGTGTGTGTGTGCCTGTGTGGAGAGTGCGTGCATGAGCACTGGTGTGTGTCAGCGCACGAGTGCATGTGAGTGTATGTGCTCGGGAGTGCAGTTGAGTGAGTGGGCGCTTGAGAGCGTTGGCGTGAGAGTTTGCGCCCGAGCGTTTGTGGATGTTCGCACGACCACTGGTGTTTGAGTGTCTGCGGGAGCGTTGGTGTGTGCATGTCTGCGCGAGTGTTGGAGTGAGTGTGTGTACATGAGCGATAGTAAGTGTGTGTGCACGCCAGCGTTGGGGTGTGTGTGTAGGAGCGAGCGTTGGTCAGTGTGAGTACGAGCGTTGGTGTGAGTATGTGTTCCAACATTGGTGTGTGTGTCGGCGAGAATTGGTGTGTGTCGGCGAGAATTGGTGTGTGTCGGCGAGAATTGGTGTGTCGGCGAGAATTGGTGTGTGTGCCAGCATTGGTGTGTGTATGAGCGAGCATTGGTCTGTGTGTGTGCCAGCGTTGGTGTGTTTGTATATGTATGCACGGGCATTGGTGTGTGTGTGTGGGTATGTTCGCGACCATTGGTGAGTATGTCTGTGTGCGCAAGCATTGGTGCGGGTGTGTGTGTGAGCATTGTCTCAGTGTGAGAGAATTGTGTGGGTAGGTGTGAGCGTGGAGTGTCTGTGTGAGCGTGGAGTGCTCGTGAGCGCTGGTGAGTGAGTGGGCACACGATGAGCATTGGTGAGCGAGTGTGTGAGCGAGGGTTTGTGTGCGTGCGAACGAGCACCGGTGTGTGTGTGTGTGCGAGCGTGGGTGTGTGCGAGGGTGAGCGATCATTGGATTGAGTGTCTCTGACTGTGAGACTTTTCAGTACGTGTGAGCATTGGTGTGTGTGTGTGAGTGTTGGTCTGTGTGTGTGGACGTGTGCGTGTGTGATCGTCGGTGTGTGAGCATTGGAGTGTGAGTGTGTGTGTGTGTGTGTGTGTGTGAGCGTTCGAGTGTGAGGGTGTGTGTGTGTGTGTGTGAGCGTTGGAGTGTGATGTGTGTGTGTGTGTGAGCGTTAGTGTGTGTGTGTGTGTGTGTGTGAGCGTTGTGTGTGTGTGTGTGTGTGTGTGAGCGTTGGAGTGTGTGGGTGAGCGTAAGGGTGTGTATGTGTGAGCGTTAATGTGTGTGTGAGCGTTGTGTGTGTGTGTGAGCGTTGGTGTGTGATGGTGTGTGTGTGTGTGTGAGCGTTAGTGTGTGTGTGTGTGTGTGTGTGTGAGCGTTGGTGTGTGTGTGTGTGTGTGAGCGTTGGAGTGTGTGGGTGAGCGTAAGGGTGTGTATGTGTGAGCGTTAATGTGTGTGAGCGTTGGTGTGTGTGAGCGTTGGTGTGTGTGTGAGCGTTGGTGTGTGTGCGGCGTTGGGGTGTGTGCGTGTAACCATTGGTGAGTGAGCGTAATGTGTGTGTGTGTGTGTTTGTGGGGGTTTAGTGTGTTTGTAAGCATTGTGTGTGTTTGTGAGTGTTGTGTGAGTGTAAGCGTGGTGTGTGTGTGAGCGTTGTGTGTGTGCGTGAGTGTTATGTGTGTGATTGTGAGCGTTGTATGTGTGTGAGCCTGTTGTGTGTATGCTACAATTGTGTGTTAAATTGTGTGTGCGTGAGCGTTTGTGTGTGTGTGTGAGCGTAGAGCGTATGTGTGTGAGCGTGGTGTGTCTGTGCGAGCGTGGTGTGTGTGTGTGTGAGCGTTGTGTGTGTGTGAGCGTTGTGTGTGTGTGTGAGCGTAGGTATGTGTGTGTGAGCGTTGGTGTGTGTGTGTGAGCATTGGTGTGTGTGTCTGTGGTATGTGTGTGTTAAAGTTGTGTGTCAGTTTGTTGGTGTGTGTGCGTGAGCATTGGGGTGTGTGTGTGAGCATTGGCGTGTGTGCATGCGTGTGTACGTGAGTTTGAGATTCCGCAAGAGTTGGTGTGTGCGCGCGAGAGGGTAGGAGTGAGATGGCACACAAGCGTTTGAGTTTGTGCTCACGAGCACTGGTGTCAAGGAGTCCGTGCGAGTGTTGGTGAGTGTGTCTGCTAGTGTTGGTGGGTGTGCACGAGCGTTCGTGTGTGAGAGTAGGTGTGAGTGGGCATGCTTGAGCGTTGGAGCAAGTTTGTACGTGCGTTGGAGTGTGTGTGTGCAAGAGAGAGTTTGTGTGTGTATGTGTCCGCACGTTGGTATAAGTGTGTGAGCATTTGGATGTGTGTGTGAGCGTTTGTGTGTGTGTCTGTGTATGTGTGTGAGCGTTGGTGTGTGGGTGTGTGTGTGTGAGTGTGTGTGTTTGTATGTGTGTGAGCATTGGTGTGTGTGACCGTTGGTGTGTGTGTGACCGTTGGTGTGTGTGTGGGCCTTTTAGTGTGTGAGTGTGTGTGAGTGTGAGAGCATTGGTGTATGTGTGTGAGCGTTGGTGTATGTGTCTGTGTCTGTGTATGTGTGTGAGCATTGGTGCGTGTGTGTGTGTGAGCATTGGTGCGTGTGTGTGTGAGCATTGATGTCGCAAGTGAGCGTCGGTGTGTGTGCCAGCGTCGGTGTAGGTGTGAGATTGGGTGTATGTGTGTGTGTGTATGAGCTTCGGTGTGTGTGAGCGAGTGTGCGCACGTGTGCGTTGGTGTATTTGTGTGCGTAAACGTTGGTGTGTGTGTCAGCGTGCAAGCGTCGGTGAGTGTGTGACTATGTGTGTGTGCGCGTTTAAGTGCAGGTGTGTGGATGCGCTAGTGAGTGATGGAGAATGTGTGTACGTGTGACCGTTGGAGAGAGAAGGCGTACGAGCATTTGAGTATGCGCGCACGAGCACAGGTGTTTGTGTCCGTGTAAGCGTTGGTGGGTGAGTGTGCGCGAGCATTTGTAAATGTGTGTGCACGAGTGTTCGTGTGTGCGTGTGGCCACGAGCATAGATGTGTGTGGACATGCACGAGTGTTGGTGCGTGTGTGTGTGTGCAATGGCAGGTGTGTGTTCACGCATTTGCAGGTATGAGTGAGCGTTGGAGTGTGTGTGTGCTTGTGTCTGACCGCTGGTATGAGTGTGTGAGTGGGTGTGTGAGCGTTGATGTGTGTTTGTGAATGTGAGCATCGGCGTATGTGAGCTTCGATGCGTGGGTGTATGAGCGTTGTATGTCTCTGTGAGGGTTGTGTGTGTGTGAGCATTGTGTGTGTCTGAGCATTATGTGTGTATGTGTGAGCGTTGTGTGTGTGTGAGTGTGGTTTGTGTGTGTGGACATTGTGTGTGAGTGTGTTGTGTGTGTGTTTACGTGGGTCTGTTGGTGTGTGTGTGTGCAAGCATTGCTACGTGTGTGTGTGTGTGCATGCAACCATTCGAGTGAGAGAGTGCGCGCGAGTGTTGGTGTGTGTGTGTGTACACGCGAGTGCGGGTGAGTGTGTACGCCCGCGCCCGGGTGTGTATGTGCTCGAGAGTGCTTTAGAGAGTGTGGGCACGCTCGAGCGTTGGTGTGTGAGTGTGTGTGTGCGAGCGTTAGTGTTAGTGAGAGTGTGTGTGTGTGTGCAAGTGTTGTTGAGTGTGCATGCGCGAGCATTGGTGGTTGAGTGTGTGTGTGTGTGTGTGCACGAGTGTTGCTGTGGGTACGTACACGAGCGTTGGTGGGTGAGTGTGTGTGTGTGTGTACGAGCGTTGGTGTATATCTGTGAGTGTGCACGAGCGTTGGTGTGTAAGTGTTTGTATTAGCGGTGGTGTGTGTGTGTGTAAGGTGTGGCATGTGTATGTGTGTGTGTGAGCATTGGCATGTGTTCATGTGTAGGTGTTTGTGAGCATTGGCATGTATGTGTGAGCGTTGGTTTGTGGGTGTGTGAGCATTGGTATGTGAGCGTTGGATAGTGTCTATGTGTGTGAATGTGATCAAGCATTGGCATGCGTGGGTGTGTGTGTGTGTGTGTGTGAGCATTGGAGTGTGTGTTTCTGTGTGTATGTGAGCATTGGAGTGTGTGTTTCTGTGTGTATGTGAGCATTGTCATTTATGTTCGCACATGTGTGAGTGAGTGTGTGTGTGTGTGTGTGTGTGTGTGTTTGAGCATTGGTGTGTGTGTCTGTGTATGTGTTTGAGCATTGGTGTGTGTGTCTGTGTATGTGTTTGAGCATTGCTGTGTGTGTCTGTGTTTGTGTGAGAGCGTTGGTGTGTGTGTGTCTATGTGAAAGAGCGTTGGTGTGTGTGTGATCGTTGGTTTGTGTGAGTGATTGTGTATGTGTGTATCAGTGTGAGTGTTAGTGGCGGTGTGTGTGTGAGAATCGGTGTGTGTGAGATTCGGTGTGTGTGAGATTCGGTGTGTGTGTGAGAATCGGTGTGTGTGAGATTCGGTGTGTGTGAGATTCGGTGTGTGTGTGAGAGTTGCTATGTGTGTGTCTGAGATTTGGTGTGTGTGTGTGTGTGTGTGTGCGTAAGCATTGGTGTATGTGGGTGCGAGCACAAGTGTGTGTGCGTAAGCATTGGTGTATGTGGGTGCGAGCACAAGTGTGTATTTGCTAATGATCAATGCAAAGTGTGTGCGCATGTGAGCATTGGAGTGAGAGGGAGCGCGAGCATTAGAGTGTGTGCGTGCGTAGGTGAGCGAGTCTGCGCAAATATTCGTGTGCGTGCGTAGGTGAGCGAGTCTGCGCAAATATTCGTGTGTGTGTGTATGTGCATGAGCATTGGAGTGTGTGCACGGGCGAGCGTTGGTGCATATGTGTGTGTACGCGCATAGGCATGTTTGTATGAGCATTGGCATCTGTGTGTCAGCGAAGGGGATTGTGTGTGTGTGTGAGCGTTTGTGTGTGTGTGAGCGTTTGTGTGTGTGTGAGCGTTTGTCTGTGTGTGAGCGTTTGTGTCTGTGTGAGCGTTTGTGTGTGTGAGCGTTGGTGTGTGAGCGTTTGTGTGTGTGTGAGCGTTTGTGTGTGAGCGTGTGTGTGTGTGTGTGTGTGTGTGCGAGCATTGGTGTGTGTATGTGAGAGTTCGAATGCATGTGCGAGCATTGGTGTGTGTATGTGAGAGTTCGAATGCGTGTGCGAGCGTTGGTTGTGTGTGTGTGCAAACGTTAGTGTGTGTGTGCAAACGTTAGTGTGTGTGTGCAAGTGAAAGTGCTGGTTTGTGTGTGTGTGCGTGCGCAAACATTGGAAAGAGTTTGTGCACGTGGGTGTTGGTGTCGGTGTGCGTGAGTGTTTGTGTTTGTGTTTATGTGAGTGCTGATGTGTGTGTGTATGCTTGAGTTAGTGTGTATTTGTGTTTGTGTGTGTGTGTGAGCATTGGCATGTGGGTGTGTGTGGGCATGTGTGGGTGTGTGTA
>CM039667.1:14675450-14691144 GCA_022405105.1 Aristolochia contorta
AAAGCAGAATATTGATCTTACCTTGGTTATAAGGCGTTCATGTTCATAGCATTCAGTTTTAAAGAGATGGATTTGAACCACAATCCTCAACAACCTCATTCAGCACAGAGAACATTTTTTCATGAATTGCTTTACCATTTCAAAAGATCTCACACCGTAAGCGTATTCAAAGAGTTATATAAACTCCATCTACTGTATTATTCCCATGAAAACCTGCCTTAAAATCCTATCTGAAGTCTTCAAACTGCAATATTAGAAAATCAAAGCGTATTCAAAGAGTTTCAGTGAGTGAGTTTCAGTGAGTGAGTTTCAGTGAGTGAGTTTCAGTGAGTGAGTTTCAGTGAGTGAGTTTCAGTGAGTGAGTTTCAGTGAGTGGGCTTCAGTGAGTGGGCTTCAGTGAGTGGGCTTCAGTGAGTGGGCTTCAGTGAGTGGGCTTCAGTGAGTGGGCTTCAGTGAGTGGGCTTCAGTGAGTGAGTTTCAGTGAGTGAGTTTCAGTGAGTGAGTTTCAGTGAGTGAGTTTCAGTGAGTGAGTTTCAGTGAGTGAGTTTCAGTGAGTGAGTTTCAGTGAGTGAGTTTCAGTGAGTGAGTTTCAGTGAGTGAGTTTCAGTGAGTGAGTTTCAGTGAGTGAGTTTCAGTGAGTGAGTTTCAGTGAGTGAGTTTCAGTGAGTGAGTTTCAGTGAGCGACATTGAGTGAGCGACATTGAGTGAGCGACATTGAGTGAGCGAGATTGAGGTAGTGAGCTTGCACCTAATAGTAAGTTGTACTCCCAGTTGTTGTAGCTACACTAACCCCATCACCTTCCACCTAATAGTAAACAGAATCATGGATGTTTGAGTACCAATGACAAACGGCACCAAAATAGTCCTACAAATCCAAGAAATAATGACGGGAAAGTTTCCTGCTGTAATAACAAAACATTACCAGCGCAAGGACAAATTAAACAAAACCACAAACACAGACATCAAATTACATAGGAGAAAAATATTCTTAATGTGGAACAGGTTTTCCTTTTGAGGTGCAATAACTTTTGATAACAGAAGCCAACAACGACATATGATGGAATTTTGAACACGTTCGAAGAGGGATGTCATAACATAAAAAAAATTTGCATCAGAAATGCTGACAGACTCATTCCTTTGAAAGATAAAAATCAATGACAATCAGTAAGTAAATCTGCCAAAACAATATGGGTTATCCGCTTTCTTGTGACAATTGATATGATTCAAACATTTTCAAAAAAAAAAATTGATATGATTCAAACAAGAAGCAATAAAGTTAGGAAACCCAAATGAATTGTAAACAATATAAAGCAAAATATTGATCTTACCTTGGTTATAAGGCATTCATGTTCATAGCATTCAGTTTTCGAGAGAGAAGGATTTCAACCACGATCCTCAACAACCTCATTCAACACAGAGAACACTTTTTCAGGAATTGCTTTACCATTTCAAAAGATCTCACACCGTAAGTGCATTCGAAGAGTTATATAAACTCCATCTGCTGTATTATTCCCATGAAAACCTACCTTAAAATCCTATCTGAAGTCTTCAAACTGCAATATTAGAAAACCAAACATCAGAGGAATTTGAAAGGCCTCAATCTTGCATGAACTATTTTATTTTTATTTTTGAAAGTTCCTGCATGAACTATCTGATGATCAGATAAGAAACATACTGTATGTGAACTAAGAAATCCAAGAAACCCCAGGTTAAATGAGACCACTGGAGGTACATCGCCCTTAAATAAATTTGGTGCGAGGAGTATGACACCATCACCCCTCCCAAACATGCCACAAAATCAATTCTCATGGAAGTCACTGCAATAAAAATGTGTTTGAAACCTGTGAAAAAACATCCTTGGAATGAAATACCAGCCATCAGCTTTCATATTGCAGTTTCCCGAGCATAATTAATGACAAATAATAAATTGAGGATTCACATAAATATCCCAGTTTCATCCCGGGCTAATACATATTAGTAATAATACAACAATGCACTCAGTCAGCATGGCTCTCTTTCGAGGGCACGGAATTTTATGATCAATGAGGAATTGACCTTTTTCAAATATCTTATTAAATTTGTCTTTTCAAAACTGAGATAGAAGAAGAGAAACTTGAGTGAAGTTTGAAAGAAAAAAAAAAGTGGTAAAGAGAAAAAAACAACTTGGAAGAAGAGAGAAGAGAACCAAAAGAGGAAAGTTGACAATGAAATTCCACTTATCCCTCTCTCTTCTAACTCAATTGATATGAGAACTGCATAAGCCACGAGCAGCTACTCTTTTTAATCACCAAACGCAGATCATGTGGAAAAAAGTGAAACAAAAGAATAGAAACAACTACACTTGCAATGGAGTATCTAAAACACCCTTGTTGTATGTACCTAGTGCCTTGACCACAGAAGGTCCGAACAAGCCCAAATCCCGGGAACATGTCACACACATCAGGTTCAACCAGAACATTCATGTTCTCTGGATAATACAAGAACGAGGCTAACTACTGTTCTCTGGATAATACAAGAACGAGGCTAACTACACAGACATGCAGCATAAACAGAAAGATTCAATTTAAAAAGATAAAATCTGATACAAGAAAGAAAAAAAACACATCAGAGGAATTTGAAAGGACTCAATCCTGCACAAACTATTTTATTTTTAACTTTTGAAAGTTCCTGCATGAACAATTTGATGATAGGAAAAGGAACGTACTGTATGTGAACAAAGAAATCCAACAGACGCAAGGTTAAATGAGACCAAAGGAGGTACATCACCCCTAAATAAATTTGGTGTGAGGAGTATCACACCATCACCACTAAAGATGCCACATTGCCACAAAATCAACTCTCATGGAGGTCACAGCAACAAAATAAGTTTGAAGCCTGTGAAAAACCATCCTCGGAATGAACAAGCCACCCCCCACACCCCTGTCCCACTCTTCCTCGCTCCCTGTCCCCACCCCTATCCCGCCTCCCCTCTCACCTCTTCCCTCTCCCTCTCCCCACCCTCCCCTGTCCCGCCTCTTCCCCTCTCCACACCCTCCCCTGTCCCGCTCTTCCTCTCCCCACCTCCCTCCCTCTCCTCTCAACCCCTCCTCCCCACCCTCCCTCCCTCTCAACCCTCCTCCCCACCTCCCCTCCCTCTCAACCCTCCCTCCCCACCTCCCTCCTCCCTCAACCTCCTCCCTCCCCTCTCAACCCCCCTCCTCAACCCCTCCTCCTCCCTCCCCTCTCAACCCCTCGCCCTCCCTCTCAACCCCTCGCCTCCCTCCCTCCCTCTCAACCCCTCGCCCTCCCCACCCCTCTCAACCCTCGCTCCCACCCCTCCCTCTCAACCCCTCGCCCTCCCCACTCAACCCCTCCCTCCTCCCCTCTCAACCCTTTCGTCCTCCCTCCCTCTCAACCTCTCGCCTCCCCTCCCTCTTAACCCTCGCTCCTCCCTCCCTCTCAACCCTCGCCTCCCTCCCCACCTCCTCCCAACCCCTCGCTCCCACCCTCCCTCTCAACCCTGCCCTCCCCTCTCAACCTCGCCCTCCTCCTCCTCCCTCCCTCCCTCCCCTCTCAATCCCTCCTCCCTCCCTCCCCTCTCAATCCCTCCTCTCCCTCACTCCCCTCTCAACCCTCCCTCCCTCTCAACCCCTTGCTCCCTCCCTCCCTCTCAATCCCTCCTCCCTCCCTCCCCTCTCAATCCTCCCTCCTCCCTCCCCTCTCAATCCCTCCTCCCCTCACTCCCCTCTCAACCCTCCTCCCCTCTCAGCCCCTCCTCCCCTCTCAACCCCTCCCTCAGCCCCTCCTCCCAACCCTCCTCCCCTCTCAACCCCCCTCGCAACCCCCCTCCTCGCAACCCCCCCCTCTCGCAACCCCCCCCACACAACACCCCCCCCCCTCACTACCTGTCCCCTCACAGAAATTAGTTAGAGGACAAATTAGAGAGAGAGAGAGAGAGAATTTGAAAAAGTGAGGATAAATTAGTAAGAGAGAGTTGATAGATTAGAGAGAAGGGAAAGGATTAATAAGAGAGAGTGAAAATAAATTAGAGAGAGATGCAGCAATAGGATAAATTAGAGAGAGAGAGGATACATTAGAGAGGAAAAAATTAGAGAGCGAGAGAAGATAAATTAGATAGAAAGAGAGAGTAAGAGAGGATAAATTAGAAAGTGAGGATAAATAAGAAAGTGAGGATAAATAAGAAATTGAGGATAAATAAGAAAGGAAAAATTAGAGATGACAAATTACAGAGTGAGGATAAATAAGAGGAAAACATTAGAGAGGATAAATTACAGAGAGTAAGGATAAATAAGAGGAAAAAATTAGAGGGGATAAATTACAAATAGTGACAATAAAAATAGAGGAAAAAATAAAAAAAATAAGAGAGGATAAATAAGAGAGACAGAGACCCCGCCCGCTAACAGCAGCCCCCTCCCCATAACAGCAGCCCCCTCCCCATAACAGCAGCCCCTCCCCATAACAGCAGCCCCTCCCCATTACAGCAGCCCCCTCCCCCATAACAGCAAGGATAAATAAGAGGAAAATATAAGAGGCGATAAATTATAAATAAGAGGAAAACATTAGAGAGGATAAATTACAGAGAGTAAGGATAAATAAGAGGAAAAATTAGAGGGATAAATTACAAATAGTGACAATAAAAATAGAGGAAAAATAAAAAATAAGAGAGGATAAATAAGAGAGAGAGAGACCCCCTAAAAGCAGTCCCCCCGCCCGCTAACAGCAGCCCCCTCCCCCATAACAGCCCCCTCCCCATAACAGCAGCCCTCCCCCATAACAGCAGCCCCCTCCCCATAACAGCAGCCCCCCTCCCCATAACAGCAGCCCCCTCCCCATAACAGCAGCCCCCCTCCCCCATAACAGCAGCCCCCCTCCCCATAACAGCAAGGATAAATAAGAGGAAAATATAAGAGGCGATAAATTATAAATAAGAGGAAAACATTAGAGAGGATAAATTACAGAGAGTAAGGATAAATAAGAGGAAAAAATTAGAGGATAAATTACAAATAGTGACAATAAAAATAGAGGAAAAATAAAAAAATAAGAGAGGATAAATAAGAGAGAGAGACCCCTAAAAGCAGTCCCCCCGCCCGCTAACAGCAGCCCCCTCCCCATAACAGCAGCCCCTCCCCATAACAGCAGCCCCTCCCCCATAACAGCAAGGATAAATAAGAGGAAAATATAAGAGGCGATAAATTATAAATAGTGACAATAAAAATATAGGAAAAATAAAAATAAGAGGAAAGATTAGAGAGAGAGAGAGCCTCCCCTAACAGCCACTCCCCCCCCCCCCCCCCCCCCGCTAACAGCAGCCCCCACCTCCCCGCTAACAGCAGCCCCCCCTCCCCATAACAGCAAGGATAAATAAGAGGAAAATATAAGAGGCGATAAATTATAAATAGTGACAATAAAAATATAGGAAAAATAAAAATAAGAGGAAAAATTAGAGAGAGAGAGAGCCTCCCCTAACAGCCACTCCCCCACCCCCACCCCGCCCGCTAACAGCAGCCCCCACCTCCCCGCTAACAGCAGCCCTCCCCGCTAACAGCAGCCCTCCCGCTAACAGCAGCCTCCTCCCCATAACAGCAGCCCCCTCCCCATAACACCAGCCACCCTCCCCATAACACCAGCCACCCCTCCCCATAACACCAGCCACCCTCCCCAACACCAGCCACCTCCCCAACACCAGCCACCCTCCCCAACACCAGCCACCCTCCCCAAGACCAGCCACCCTCCCCAACACCAGCCACCCCTCCCCCAACACCAGCCACCCTCCCCCAACACCAGCCACCCCTCCCCAACACCAGCCACCCCCCCCCAACACCAGCCACCCTCCCCCAACACCAGCCACCCTCCCCAACACCAGCCACCTCCCCAACACCAGCCACCCCTCCCCCAACACCAGCCACCCCTCCCCAACACCAGCCACCCCTCCCCCAACACCAGCCACCCTCCCCAACACCAGCCACCCTCCCCAACACCAGCCACCCTCCCCCAACACCAGCCACCACCAGCCACCCCACCCCCAACACCAGCCACCCGCCCCCCTAACACCAGCCACCCGCCCCCTAAATAAGAAAGGAAAAATTAGAGATGACAAATTACAGAGTGAGGATAAATAAGAGAAGAAAAAATTAAAGAGAGGATAAATTACAGAGAGAGGATAAATAAGAGGAAAAGATTAGAGAGAGAATAAATTACAGAGAGTGACGATAAATAAGAGGAAAAATTAAAAATTAGAGAGAGAGACACCCAAAGAGAGAGATATAGAGACAGACACAGAGAGATACAGAGACAGAGTCAGTGAGAGAACACACAGAGACAGAGAGACACAGACAGACACAGAGAGAGAGAGAGAGAGAGAGAGAGAGACGGAGATAGAGAGCAGATAGAAGAGAGAGCAGAGAGAGAGTGAGCTAGAGAGAGTGACAGACACACACTACCCCCCCTCACTACCCCTCGCTACCCCTCCCCCTCACAGAAATTAGTTAAGAGGACAAATTAGAGAGAGAGAGAGAGAGTGAATTTGAAAAAGTGAGGATAAATTAGTAAGAGAGAGTTGATAGATTAGAGAGAAGGGAAAGGATTAATAAGAGAGTGAAAATAAATTAGAGGGAGATGCAGCAATAGGATAAATTAGAGAGAGAGGATACATTAGAGAGAGGAAAAAATTAGAGAGAGATAGAGAAGATAAATAAGATAGAAAGAGAGAGTAAGAGAGGATAAATTAGAAAGTGAGGCTAAATAAGAAAGTGAGGCTAAATAAGAAAGTGTGGATAAATAAGAAAGTGTGGATAAATAAGAAAGTGAGGATAAATAAGAAATTGAGGATAAATAAGAAAGGAAAAATTAGAGAGGGCAAATTACAGAGTGAGGATAAATAAGAGGAAAAATTAGAGAGGATAAATTACAGAGAGTAAGGATAAATAAGAGGAAAAAATAGAGGGGATGAATTACAAATAGTGACAATAAAATAGAGGAAAAATAAAAAATAAGAGAGGATAAATTAGAGAGAGAGACCCCCTAACAGCAGTCCCCCCGCCCCGCTAACAGCAGCCCCCCCGCTAACAGCAGTCCCCTCCCCATAACAGCAGCCCCTCCCCATAACAGCGGCCCTCCCCCATAACAGCGGCCCTCCCCATAACAGCGGCCCTCCCATAACAGCGGCCCCCCCATAACAGCAGGCCCTCCCATAACAGCGCCCCTCCCCATAACAGCAGGCCCTCCCCATAACAGCGGCCCTCCCCATAACAGCAGCCCCCGCTAACAGCAGCCCCCGCCCCGCTAACAGCAGCCCCGCCTGCTAACAGCAGCCCCTCCCGCTAACAGCAGCCCCCTCCCCATAACAGCAGCCCCCTCCCCATAACAGCAGCCCTCCCCATAACAGCAGCCCTCCCCATAACAGCAGCCCCTCCCCATAACAGCAGGCCCCCTACCCCATAACAGCAGGCCCCTCCCCACAACAGCAGCCCTCCCCATAACAGCAGCACCCCTCCCCATAACAGCAGCCCCCTCCCCATAACAGCAGCCCCCTCCCCATAACAGCAGCCCCTCCCCATAACAGCAGCCCCCTCCCCATAACAGCAGTCCCCCTCCCTAACACCAGCCACCCGCCCCTAAATAAGAAAGGAAAATTAGAGATGACAAATTACAGAGTGAGGATAAATAAGAGAAGAAAAAAATTAAAGAGAGGATAAATTACAGAGAGAGGATAAATAAGAGGAAAAGATTAGAGAGAGAATAAATTACAGAGTGACGATAAATAAGTGGAAAAATTAAAAATTAGAGAGAGAGACCTAGAGAGAGACACCCAAAAGAGATATAGAGACAGACAGAGATACAGAGAGCAGAGAGAGAGTCGAGAGAGAGAACACACAGAGGCAGAGACACACATGTACACAGAGAGAGAGAGAGAGAGAGGCAGAGGCATGAGAGGCAGAGACAGAGGCAGAGACACGGAGATAGAGAGCAGATAGCAAAGAGAGAGAGCAGAGAGAGTGAGCTAGAGAGAGTGACAGACACACACAGACAGAGAGAGAGAGACGCACATACAGACAGAGAGAGAGACAGAGAGAGAGACAGACACACAGAGAACACAAAGAGAGAGAAAGACACACACACACACAGACATACACACAGAGATGGATATGGAGATGGAGATGAAAGAGATGGAGAGGGAGATAAAAGAGATGGAGATGGAGATAAAAGAGATGGAGATGGAGATGATGGAGATGGATATGGAGATGGATATGGAGACGGATATGGAGATGGATATGGAGATGGAGATGATGGAGATGGATATGGAGATGGAGATGATGGAGATGTATATGGAGATGGAGATGATGGAGATGGATATGGAGATGGAGATGATGGAGATGGATATGGAGATGGAGGAGATGGATATGGAGATGGAGATGGAGGAGATGGATATGGAGATGGAGATGATGGAGATGGAGATGGAGATGGAGATGGAGATGGAGATGGAGATGGAGATGGAGATGGAGATGGAGATGGAGATGGAGATGGAGATGGAGATGGAGATGGAGATGATGGAGATGGAGATGATGGAGATGGAGATGATGGAGATGGAGATGATGGAGATGGAGATGATGGAGATGGAGATGATGGAGATGGAGATGATGGAGATGGAGATGATGGAGATGGAGATGATGGAGATGGAGATGATGGAGATGGAGATGATGGAGATGATGGAGATGATGGAGATGGAGATGATGGAGATGGAGATGATGGAGATGATGGAGATGGAGATGATGGAGATGGAGATGATGGAGATGGAGATGATGGAGATGGAGATGATGGAGATGGAGATGATGGAGATGATGGAGATGATGGAGATGATGGAGATGATGGAGATGATGGAGATGGAGATGATGGAGATGAAGGAGATGGAGATGATGGAGATGGAGATGATGGAGATGGAGATGATGGAGATGGAGAGTGGAGGTGGTGGGGGTGGTGGAGGTGGTGGAGGTGGTGGAGGTGGTGGAGGTGTCCACCCATCCATGGCATGATTGGACACACCTTTTTGAAAGTACGGCCAATTTCTGTGAAATCTCGAGGAGCAATTCTTTTCATTGAAGCAAGCTTAGTAATCTCAGCAATTGCATCTAGGGATAAGATAATGGTATCCATACATTCTTTACAAAAACATACAGGTCCAACCAATCCTCCATCGGGGATAAAAACTGAAGAGATTTCAAATCCCCTCTATCTTCAGCTCAACTCTTCATTATTGCCTTTTTTAACTTTCTTTATTCTTTCTTTCCCTTCTTTCTACCCTTCTATTCTTTCCTTTTCTCCACCTTTTTCCTACCTTCATTTTCCATCCTCCATTTTTCCTTCCTTTTTCCTTTCTTCCTTTTTCCTTCCTTTTTTCTTTCCTTCCTTTTTCCATCCTTTTCCTTCTTCCTTTTCCTTCCTTCCTTTATCCTTCCTTTCTTTTTCTTTTCTTTTTCTCTTTGTTCTTTTTCTTTTCTTTTTCTCTTTGTTCTTTTTCTTCTCTCTTTTCTTTCTTTTTCTTTTTGTTCTTTTTTTTCTTTTTATTCTTTTTTTTTCTTTTTCTTTTCTTTTCTTTCTTTTTTTTTTTTTTTTTTTCTTTTTTTTTTCCTTTTTCTTTCTTTTTTTCTTTATCTCTTCTTTCTTTTTCTTTTCTTCTCCCAACCATTAGTACTCCAAACACAACACATTCATTGATGTGAAAAGGACAGACTTATGATCCACTTTTGGCGACCTTCCACCATGATGGCTTATAAAACTAACCTTTGAGATTAATTTTAACCTGTAAATAGAAAACAAAACACTAAATTACATTGAAGATGGAGATCTAAGAGTGAAAAGAAAATAATTACAATTCAAATCACCCACTCACCAAATGGCTCCACTCAAATGGCAATGATTTTTCTCTCTATTTAGTAACATGTCACCTCATAATTCTAGACATCATAAATTTGAATTGTAGAATCTTCCACGCCAATAGCAGTAACAACATTATCTTAAGAGTGAAATACAAGAGGATGCAAAGAGGTGGTTACATGAATGTTGTCATGACCTGCAATAATCATGTAACACAATCAGTCAGCTTATAGTAAAACACTCGCCTAAATACAAAAATTATAAATAAGAGTAACCAAACATACATTTCAATAGCATGCTAAGCCAATGCCATCTTGGATCAGAACATATTATCAGTGTGAAATAGATCAGTGTAACCATATACAGAAATAAATAAAAACTTGACTAGAAGGCAAAGGATAAAATACAATGCAAGATCTGGTTCAGGAATAACAACTCTATCTTCCCTTTTATTATTGGACTGTTGACACCATACTTAGATGGCACTTAAAACCACTTGACCCAAGAACTCAAGGTATAAGGTGAGTTGAGTTTGAACATCTACTTTTCTAATTTCTTTCAGCAAATTTAGTTCCACAATCTGCAACCAACACATGAACAATGTACCTTGCCCATAATCATAGTAACAGGAAGCCGAAGTGCTTTGAGATGGGTTGCATCGACAATATCAGCCAATTTCGAGCTCTTAAGCTTCTCTTCATATGCATTTAATTGTTGGTTTAACATCTGCAGTCCGCTACTATCCATAGTGGCCTGTGATTTCTTTCAACGTCACAGACATATAAAGCAAAGAAAGGAAAAGAGCAGACAAACTTGCCAGACGAGAACATATACCAGTAGTCTCAAAGATACCGCTGCTGACATTCTATCTGATTGCTCAAGTGTTGCTGGTAGGGGGTTGAAAACATTTCCAACACTATGTAGTGCACTAACAATAGGATGCTGAAAAACGAGCTTATGTATTAACACTAAGGAGAGTATCATGTGACACAAAAGAAAAAGTATAGTTCAAAGTATTCAATGTCTACTTTACCTTTGTGTTAATTGGCTCAGAAGGAACCCGAGGCCCCTCTAAAATCTTGATGCCATTGTCATTTGTTGCACCTGCTTGCAATAAAATCTCCTTGTTGAACCATAGTCTAGGGCTTGTCTAGCACATAGTGACAAAAAATCAACATGTCGGCTTCTCATCATTTAAGCACAATATTTTTAATGTAAGTACTATAAAGTCATCCACACCGGCAATCCATTCTATGCTTCACTCTCATTCCACTCAACTAAGCATGAAACGCCCTCTTTATTCGTCCCAAAAGTGAAAAGCCCACAAAAATATGTGGATTAAACGTAAATATTGCACAGTAACATGAATGAAGAGAGTCAAAACATGTACGCCCGAGAACAGACTTGAAAAATAGAATTAAAAAAGGTGTGCCTTCAAATGTTGTCTCAACTCTCCCGGCTATACATACATAAGTGAAAAATACGCTTCAAAAAATGTCACTCCTCAAACAACATTGAAACAAAAAATGAGACACCACCAAAAAAAAGGCAAACTACTGATGGAAGTAAGCCATGTCAACAAACTAAAATGCATACTTAACATCTAATAAATTATATAAAATAAATTTCACAAAATAGTTGATTGAAAAAACTACCTAGTATTGAACCATTTGGAGCCCATATGCAGCGATTAACAGATATTGTAGCATCCTTCATCAAAGCTGTCTGCAACTCAGCAATGAAAAGTTGTTTAAAAAATAACAAAAGGGCAACTTATTAAGCACAACAAGATCAACCAGCACAAACAAAAAAATATCTAGTAATAACATAAAACAGGTCAAGATGTCTAGCTCACGTCATTCAGGCCCCATACTTGAAGGGAACAAAAACAAGTGACAATTGCTAGGCTCTGCCTACCACTGAAGCACAATGAAGAACGTCTCCCAACAATCTAAAAAGAAAACAAAAATCTTCCTTTATCAAACTTCTGGACTAATACATATTTAGAAACACCACCCAAAAAAATTACCAATATGTAGAGAAAATATACCTATGAATAGAAGATAGTATATAAAAAGCAGAAGGTATACAACAGCCTCAAAGTGTCTAGATCAAACACTCCCATAGCACCATCAAAGAGACCAGCATATACCAGCAAACCAACACAAGAGTAGAGTGCACCTCGAAATTGGTACAGACTAAGATCCTTTAGAGCCCCACTATATGTCAGACAATTCAAAGAAAAGTCAATAGAAGCAAAAAAATCATACTAACTGAAAACGTGAAAAAGTCAATTCTTCTAACAAAAAAAGAATGCACTGGTGCGAGACCTTTGATGCGCATATCAAAATCATACTTGAGAAAAGGTTTCCACATTGCTTAAGCTCTTCAATTCTCAGGGATGATGCCCTGAAGAAGTATAAGATGTTAAGAGCGCCACAACCAAAATTATTAATTAAAATCAGAAGGAAAAAAATTCATACTTGTGAATAAACAATGTTGTCATCCCCAAGCACAAGATGACATAAAATATTTCACATGCAACTGATGACCAACTCATACAGCCCAGCTCAAAGGCTTTGAACATGAAGCTCGGTTAAAGGAATATGTTAAATGCCCAATAGACTTCTTTCAAGACTTTCTTAAGGTCCACTTCAGCCATGGTCCCTACACCCACACCACCCATCATATAGTCTCTAACTGACTGTTACTCTCTCCAACCACCCCAAACCCGTGTTTCTGAAAAATCTCAAAAACTCAACTCCATAGGCCAGTATTTCGATCACTCTCCACTGATAGGGAAAACACCACCTAAAGATCAATAGGGCTTTCCACTAGGTTGTAATGGGGCTGGGGTAGGGGAAGGACAAAATAAATTCATTGAAGGTTGCATTCTCTCCTACTCGCATGTATCATTCCGCATCTTGAGCCGCCCACCGTAATTCCCCCAATCTTCAGCTCTTCTCCTCCTTGCTTTTCAAATTTTCTATATTCTTTCTTTCTTCCTTCTACTCTTTTTTTTCCTTTCTTCCTCCCTTTTCTTTCCTTCCTTTTCCTTTCGTACTCTTTCTTTCTTACTTTTCCTTTTTTTTCTTTTTCTGTTCTTTCTTTATTTTGCATAGAGAGACTCAACTTTGACTTTTCATATTTTTTTTCTTTTCTTCCTTTCACTTCTTCAATTCCCTCCATCTCATCAACTCACAAAATTTTCTCCACACTTTCCCATTGTAACCACAAGCTCAATGATACAATGCGTATAAGATAACATGCAAATAGGAGAAAGGATAAAAAGGAAAAAATTCAATGGGAAGGCTAATGAATAGGTATCAAAAAATGAGGATGACAAAGGCTCAAATGGGTTACACAATGGAAGAAAAAAAACTAGGTAGGCTAGAAAGGCTCAAACGATCCAAAAAATGCCTAAATCATATCTCTAAGCCGGTGTTTTTCTCTGATTTCACCTCGAGTTTCACTCAAACTGGTTCTAGAGTCTAGTGAGATCTTCATAAAACACCATACCAACCTCCACTTGCCACAGCAACAGTCAATCAAATACTACTTAATGAATAGTGAGTTGCTTAAAAGGACCATATAAAAGCTTCCCCTATCAATTGGCTTAATCAAAAGCATTGGGATTTTAACTCTCCTTTATGCGAAAACTATCACTATATGGTCAAAAAAGACTCGGAGTCTGAGCCAATTTGACCAAAAGTGTGCATGTTCTATATCTCGAGTCCAACAAATCTGCCCTCAGGAACATGATGGAGCGACACTGCAAAACAAAATAGACGTTAGCAAAAAAAAAAAAATCAACCAATGGAATCAAATGCAGTCAACTACAGCTTCATTATTTAAGACAAAATTCCTTCAACATACTTTCTAAAAAAATTGCACTTCGCAACATAAAAGTAGACACTAGAATCTGTGTATCATAATCACTTATTAGCAGCATCCAATAGTTTAGACTTAACCTTTTTGGATAACGAGCATACATAAACTAAAATAGCCCCAAAACCTAAGAATAAACTAACATACAACCGGTTTTCACCTTTGAAATCTTAATAAAAGCTTTACTAAATTGAAAAGAGAGTTATAGAGAGAGAGAGAGAGAAAAGAAAAACAAGATGCACATGCAGTTCAATAAAACAAATCAAAGAAAAACAACTTGATAAAGAAATGTCATCATCACTTTAAAAGAATTGTCAGACAGACAAACCATGCATGAAAGAATAATATCAAACTATTATAATAACAATTGGTTTCTCCATCTTCGCCTATCGTGAAATACTGTAACTGTTTTGAGAAAGATCTACATAGCAATCCTAACATTTTGGTTGTTGTCTTGAAAACATTACCCATTGGGAGACCCCACACTCTGCCATGTTTCACAATTCAAGCTACTGTCGCTACCATTTATACTTCCACTAATATCTCATGTCATTCAGTGGTTCAAAAGCTCATCCAAATTAAATGCAAATGACAAAACCAAGTTTAATAACAGGACTTTCTACTTAAAACAATGTATCATCAAAAGGCATATAACACTTTAAAAGGACAGGCATATCTCATCTAGCATTATGAGAAGATAACCTTCGGCAAAGTTTGCACCCGACACAAAGATAGTTGCACTTGTTTTGCGGACATTGCAACTGAAAGATCAATGATGACAAAGCAGTGAACCAAAAAAAGCAGGAACCAAATGGTAAGAAAACGGGTTTTGTCTCACTCCTAGGAATGTTGAAAACAGCTTCACACATAAACCTAAAATTGAAAAAAAAAAAAGATAATAACAAGACAATGCTCGCCAGTTGATTCTCACAACCATAAAATTTAGAAAACTTAAAAATTGGTGTATAAAACAAAAGGAATAGCCATTTACCATCTTACATGATGGCTTAGCTGTGCCACAGACATTCAAAAAGACTAAATATTTACTAATTACACAAACTAGTAGTTATGAAACTAAAAAATATAATCAAAGGCAAGAGAGAAAGAAAACCCAAAACAGTAAATTACCATATACACTTTACTAATACAGACAATCACCACATACAATCATGTACAAAGTGGGTACAGAAGTATGGATGATAATTAAAATCAAAGAAAGTACAAGAAGCTGCTTCAAAGAAAAAATATCTACACAAAAATGTCACAAAAGAATGAAACAAGAATTCCATTACTCTTAGAGATGATCTAACCCAATTGAAATAGATAATTTTTACTAAACATAATACGGGAAAGCTATGGAGCCAGATAACTTCCCAACTAAGATAAGAAAAGGGAAAAGATGGTTATGGATGGTTATGGATGGTTATGGATGGTTATGGATGGTTATGGATGGTTATGGATGGTTATGGATGGTTATGGATGGTTATGGATGGTTATGGATGGTTATGGATGGTTATGGATGGTTGCGGATGGTTATGGATGGTTATGGATGGTTATGGATGGTTATGGATGGTTATGGATGGTTATGGATGGTTATGGATGGTTATGGATGGTTATGGATGGTTATGGATGGTTATGGATGGTTATGGATGGTTATGGATGGTTATGGATGGTTATGGATGGTTATGGATGGTTATGGATGGTTATGGATGGTTATGGATGGGATGGTTATGGATGGTTATGGATGGTTATGGATGGTTATGGATGGTTATGGATGGTTATGGATGGTTATGGATGGTTATGGATGGTACTGCGCCATTAACCAAAATGCTGAAGACAATATTTTTTAAGAGATTTGATGACAATAATAAACCAATATATAAGGAAAAATTAAGAAAAGCATAGGTTCCTAGGCACTGAAAAATATTTTAAATGA
>CM039667.1:14691244-14711244 GCA_022405105.1 Aristolochia contorta
AAGCAGCAGGAAATTTAACAAAACAAATGGAGCTCATCAAGAGAAAATGAACAACACTTAAAAAAGAAGTACAAACTGTCTCATTAACCAACATATAAGTGTTCAAGCTACTTTCATTGACTTCATCAGCAAAGCAATCTAACCTCGAGTGGATATCAAATCAGAGGAGCAAATTAAATGCAAAACCCAAAATCACCTATATTTTTTTTCTTTTTTATTGTGAAGTAATCATAAGCTAATAGAACAAGCACATACCAGCATGCATGCTAGATAGAAAATCTACTTGAGAACTTTATACCCATAATCTTGCTTGAAAATTTTTTGAGCTCCAAACCACGTTAAACATAGAAATATAAAGTGGTTCAAGCAAAAAAGGATCAGTTGTCCTCTCACATGAACTGTGTATATCTTTTATTTTATTATTTCAGAGGGTAGTTAAACTTTTTGTTCGTGAGTTAAGAACTTCACAAATAAAATATTAAAGGGATACTACATTGTCGCATCCAGCTAGGAGCCCTGAAACAAACAGCTCGGTGCTCTACTGCAGATGGAGACAATATGATACTAATTCAGATGTTCTCTCCAAACTTTGAAATGTGGAAACTGGAATGTACATAAATGTTTAATAATGCCAGGATCCCAGCCAAAAAGAGCAGCAACGCTCATGGTTTTCATCTTTCCCTTACTGAGATACAAAGATTCAGAACAAGTGAAAACGTATTGATAAGATGGTACTGCAATTTCATATTCAGAACAGGTAAAACGAATTGTAAATTTGAAAAACGAATTCAAAATTTGAAAAACAAATGAAAAACTGAGAATTTGAGATACTATAGAATAGAATCTCACCAAAAACCAAACAAAAAATCAATGAACTTACCACTTACGTTCCTGGAGTCCCCGCAAATCAAAATATTAGTTTGAGAGGTATGTACCGTACTGAATAAAACCTAGACTTTATCCCTGTTTCAAGAAGTACTTTAAGTTAAAGAATACAGTGTAAGGAAACTTCCCCTTGTCTGCTGAAATCCCAGTTGAAATCAAGTCGAGAGAGGAAAGTACCATATTCGGTTGGTGATTTCATCGGTTTCCCATTTTGGTTCATGTATAAGACTAAAGTTTATTAATTTAAACGGTCGGGCCAAGGGTAACTAGACCGATTCAAATGGTTTGGTTGATTTAACAGTTCAGCAGTTGAACCAATAAAACCGGTCGGGTCATTCGGTTTTTAACTTTTTACGGGTTTTTAAGCAAACCGAGCTGTATGAAGCCCAGGTTCCGGTTGAATCCGGTTGAACTAGTCGGGTCGGTTCGGTTTGTAAAACACTGCAGGTGGGAACAAAACCACATGGTGCAACCTAGAGAATTAGGAGTATACTTACAAAAAGTCTCGTGAACTAACTATAACTTGGTAGATGACTTTGCATGTTAAATAGTATCTGCACAATGTAACACAAGAGGTGGGCACTTGGGGAGGCGCATCAGATGCCTGCATGAGTTGGTATTGCACATGGTGAATGTGGTTAATGAGGTGGCACATGCTGGTAGACTTTGAATTCAAATGGGTTTGAATGGGCTTAGCTTGATCTTAGGAGTTTTTGGGGGATTCCCCACATGTAAACTATAGAGGAGATTTTTGGGGCCTATAGTGTGGTGTCATAGCCAACCATATATAACACCCATACTCAAAAAAAATGTATTACTTAGGGGAGTAAGGATCTTTCCCACAGAGATCATCTAATCTCGTAAATAGAATGGTGGGGTTGAGCATAACATAAATAATTTTAAGAAAAAATAATAAGCAACAATATATACCGAAATCAAACAAAATAATAGTCAGTCTTATTTAAAATCGACCATCGGAATATCACAACTTATCATTAATACCAATGTATGTCAATTCACACATTGAATTTTCACTATTGGAATCTTTTCCATTTAGTAACAATCAAATAGAAATGACAAGCGATTTAATCAAATCTAACTATTAACTTACCCAAGAAAAGCGTCAAAGGTTCATTATAGTAGCAACATTAAGAATTAAAGGATTTAATGAAGCTAAACAGCACAAACACAAGCGGTTTCATTTAATTTAACCACACATTCTTCCAAAGATCTAAAAATCTCTGACACAGTATTCGTTAGGTCTTAGTTGTTCATGCAGCTTAGACCAAAGAGGGTCTTAGTCGTGTTCATACATGTATGTGTCAATATGGCCATGAAGAGAATCAAGGCAAATTCTGGAGATGAAAATCTATTGAAGAATATCTCATATCAAAGAAAATAGTGAGACTAATATAAATGCCTCAATCTAAAGGTCCAAAATTTCACTAGTTTAGTTGCTACCATTGACAAGGAAAGTAACAAACTAACTAATCCTAAGTTGTAGAACACTTATTCACACATGTTACAAATTTTTTAAGGTTAATTGAATCTTGCTTATGACATAAACAACCTAAAAAAAACAACTTATACCCCCTCACTCACACTTAAAACATTGCCTACAATTAAGATGTAATACAAAGAAAAGGCACAAATAAAGTAAAATAAATATATGCAGAAAGAAAAAAAAAAAAGAAAAATGAACTCCCCTTGGGTTGCCTCACAAGCAATGCCTTTATCTATCATCTTTGGCTCCACTCAATGTTCCATTTATCAATCAGTTCAAATAGGATCCTCAAGGTCCAATTGGTCTACATTCTCTACTTGAAAAATTTCATTGATCGCCTGAAGTATTTGGCCATTCACCTTGAATACTTTGGCAGTCAGGAAACTTTGAATAATAATTGCACCATGAGAAAAATATTCGTACCAAAATAATATCCAATCCAACGAGAACACAACTTACCTGCATATATATGAAATTGTGGATGGTATAGAAAGAACTTTTGACGAACTTTGAACTTCGTCATGAAAAATTTGTCTTTCCATTGTAAATCCTTGCACTCTCATAAGCATCATTGCAGATTTTCTCTAACTCTTGTAGCTGCAACATTTATGGTCTCCACTTTCATCTATATTTCTGTAGAAATTCTTGATAGCCTAAATAGCCTTGCGTTCTAACTCAGCAGGAAGGTGGCATTGATTGACTGTCTTTTCAAAGATGGACTAGATATGTCGATTTGAAACTTCTACTTCCACTAATTTGTGGTGGATAAACAGTTGGCATTTTGTGTGTCCTGTGATACTTTCTCAGCAAAGTCTCCACAATTCCATTAAGAAAGTATTTCCTTAATCACTTATTAAGGCTCTTGGAGCTCCAAATATGGAGAGTATATTAGACTTGATAAAATCTATCACAACTTTAAATTCAGTAGTTTTGGTAGCTTTAGCTTCTACCCATTTCAAATTATAACCAATAACAAGTAAAATATAGTTATAACTGAAAGATACAAGGAACAATCCTACGAAATCGATACCACAAACATAAAAGATTTCAAAAACTAGCTCATTCCTTTGGGATATATTACCTTTATTCTGATAAGGTTTTCAAAATTTACAAAAATAATTTAAATCTCAGAATAAAAATGGCCAATAGCTCACATCCCAAAACTTTTCTCACGGTCCTTTTAGCTAAGAAATGACCTCCACAGCCATAAGAATCACAAAAGGCGAGAATATAAATAATTTCATTTTTAAAAACACATCATATCACTTGATCGGGACAATTCTTCAACAAGGGTCATCTTCCACATAGTATTTGGCATCACTCTAGAGTTTCTCACTCTGAGACTTACTTAAACTAGGAGGTATCATAGTAATAACCAAATAATTTCCGATATTCACATACCAAGGTAATGTCACGCAATTGAGAACAATTGCTCTTCAGGAAATGTTTCTTGTTATGGAAGTCCATCCTCCTTTTGACTAAACGACTCAAATGATCATCAACACGATTTTTTGTTGCCTTTTGTCTTTAATCACCAAATTAAACTTATTCAAGAGAAGTGCCCATCTTATTACTCTTGGTTTTGCCTCTTTCCTCATCATCATATAACAAAGAGCTGCATATTCAAAGTAGACAAAAACAATAACTAAAAGTTATCAGTAGTAGGATAATTTCTTTCGGCATCATGCCAACTATTTGAAGCTTAATAAATGCCATTTAGATGATTTTCCAATTATTTTATCGAAAGCAGCGCCTACTGCATGATCACTTGTGTCACACATTATCTCTGAAGGAACGTTCCATATAGGGGGACTTGATAACTTGGGGAGACATTAATTCTTATTCAGCTTATCAAATGCCTTTTTACATACCACATCAAACTCAAAAGTCACACCATTTTGTAGCAACTTACATTTGGGTAGTGCCACTTTAGAGAAGTCCTTAATAAATCGTCGATAAAAACTGCATGTCCCCGAAAAGAACAAAATTATGCACATTAGAGGGATGAGGTAAAAACAGAATTATATCAGATTTAGCTTTATCTACCTCAATTCCCTTAAGTGGAAACAAAAAGTCCCAAAACTATACCATGTTCAACCAGAAAATGACATTTTTAGGTTTAAACACAAAGTTAGTTACTATGCATTTTTAAAGAACAAGTTTAACATTATGCAAACAAGCATCAAAGGAGCTTCCATTAATAGTGATATCATAAAAAATGACTTCAATGATATTCTCAATAGAATATGAAAATGTGGTTATCATACACTTCTGGAATGTGGCTGGAGCATTGCAATGGCCAAAGGTGATGTGATGGTATGCTAAAGTCTCAAATGAGCATGTAAAACTTGTCTGTTTTTATCGTCATGAGCAATACCTATCTGAAAATAACCTACATATTCATTAATATAACAATAGTAAGAATGACTAGCTAGCCTTTCAAGCATGCGATCAATAAATGGTAAAGGAAAGTGGTCTTCGCAGGTGACTGTGTTTAATTTTTTATAATCTATACAAACCTGCCACCCATTGTTAACTTGGGTAGGAACTTGTTCATCATTTTCCTATTTCACAATAAATATTCCAGTATTTTCATAAGCGACTTGAACCGAGCTAACCCAGTTGCTATCTGAAATAAGATAAATCACTCCAACTTCAAGAAGTTTGAGGATCTCTTTCTATCTACATCCATCATTGGTGGATTCAATATTCTTTGTGGTTGATGGGAAGGGTTTAGGGTTTCTGCTTCTTCAAAAAGAATACAATGCAAGCATGTAGAGGAGATATTTTTATTAATATATGCGACTGTCCAACCAATAGCTATCTTATGCTCCTTCAGGACTTGTACGAGCCTTTCTTCTTGTAGAGCACTAAGTTTATAAGAGATGATATCCCTCTTTGAGGAACACATACTTACGGTGACTAGGGAGGAGATTAAAATATGGAATAGGGGCTTGCAAAACAAAGGGTAAAGGTCTCTTTAGAAACTATCACATATATATGGGAAACATTACCTTTCTACTGTAACTTTGGAATATCATTCAAAGCTGTAACAAATTCCTGCACATCAGTCTTCAAGGTTAACTCCTCATTTTATTTTTTAAGATTCTTACTAATGGCAACTTCTGATCCATCAAGTTCAAAACTTCCTGTTCCAAAGAATCAATCACATCAATAAACTAAACAAGGTTGTCATGTCTAGGATATTTCAAGGCATCATAAAAATTAAACTTAACAATTTCACCATCAAATTCCACGGTAAGTGTTCTACTATAAACATCAATCGTAGTCTTGGATGTTTTTACGAATAGTCTTCCTAACAAAATAGGAGTAGTTTTATCACCCTTCTTCATGTCAAGTGATGGACCTGTAGAAGAATATAACAGCTGAAAGTTGACAAAATTTATTAACAATCTTTAAGTATATGAAAAACAAAGAAACAATCAGGCTCAACAGATTGAGATTAAAGGGAATTCACCACACCAACAATCAAACTATTCAGAAGCACTAATCTGGTTCTGGTCCTTCCCTACAAATTTGCACAAACAAAAATAATATGCAATCCGGATTACCTTAATAAAGACAATAGAACTACATCAATAAAATTTAACCAAAAGAAGAACAGCAAATTTCAGAACTTAATTAATAAATGACAGCAATCCTTTTTTTAACTACAAACTAATTAAAAGACTAACCAGAAATCAAATTCGGAATTACAACCATTCTAAGTTCAATCTATAACAATTAATAAACGCAGGAACTCTACAATTCAGAGAACCTTATCAGTTTTGAAGATAATGCAGCAGTACAATTGTTATAACAACATGCTGTAAGATATTCAATTAAAGGAGAAATTTACTGTTCAATAGTATCCAGAACAGCAAGACGAACAACTATTCTTAATTAATGCATAAAAATGTAGATAAATCAACTAAGTCTTCTTGAAATCAGAATCCAACTATTTACATATTCAATGACATAAATTACAGGATGCTCATCATAAACTAATAAACAAGGTGAACTAAAAATAAACTTAATTATTCTAATCAAGTAAATCAAATTTGGAAAAACAAATGTAAACTTATCGGTTGAAGACCAAAGCTGCAACGTGGAGAACCCACTGCCTTAAAGACTTAATCGGTGATCTCGGATGCACAATTGATGTTCCGATAGTCTCCCAAAGTGACGCAGCTCTGCTCCGATGAGGTGCACTCGTCGCCGGAATAGTGGAATCGTAGAGAGAGAGCCCAGAATAGAGGAACAACACAACATGTTTGTACACGGGAAACAAAATAAAAGATTAAACTTTTATGAAGAAAACGGAGACTGAGAATCAGAGATATTTGACCAACAGAGAGATTGAGCAAGAGAGATTGATTTTTTGTACCTATTAGTTTTCGGGAGAACCCTTTTATACCTTCTCCCAACGCTTCCACGTTTCTTCTTCATCAACGGCCGGGAGGAACACTTCGTGCCAAAGAGATCTCATCAAAACCCCCTTGTTGAAGAGTCATTCACGAATGGAAAATTCCGTTCGGTCGAAGCCCTTATTCGACGAAGCGAGAGGAAGAAAAGGGGAAGGAGATTAAGTTGTCTTGACTTAATAAGAGGATCCGGATCCGGACTCGGACCCAGACCCGGATACGGACACAGACACGGACCTGGATACGCACACGAACACAGACCCGAAACCTCATTCGGACAGTCATTTTCCCAACATCAAGTACATAGAAATCAGCAGAGAAAACAAACCATTAACTTTTACAAAAACATCCTCAGCTACACTTGTATGATAGGAATTTGATCTATCAACCAATTTAATCACAACGATAGTCTTTTTGAATGATCCAAATTTCAAAAATGCATATATATAATATGACAGGACATTGACAAAATCTCCTAAACCTAACAACAATACAATGGAATGTAAACAAACTTAGATCTTTGCATTTCGCATATATTTTTCTTTGAATAATTGAAGAAACTTCCTCCCATACTCTCTCACCTTCTCGTATCCCATAGGTTTATGCTTCCACTTAATTGTGAAAAATTATTTCAGAAATTCAGCATGTAAAAGTAATTTTTAATAACATCAAAAGTGGAATTTATTACCTCTCATATTTTAAAAATCATATTAAACCCTTTATTTTTATCATCTTTTTCGGATTTTTCAGCGTGAGGCAAAGGAGTCATAGGTTTAAAATAGAGGTTGAAATTGACGCTCAGGCTCATCGTCGACATTGGGAGTACTTTTATCGGTAGTGATGTTTTTCTCCTTCTCCCTTTTTTATGTTGTGTGTGATGCCTCAACCTCTTTACCACTTCTCAAAACAACTGTACTCTCATTTTCTTATGGATCTACAACCATTTGAGAGGGCAACGTTTTTTATCGTTGCACTTCTAGCTGACTAGTTTTAGTTGTCATCTGGCTCATTTCATTAAGTAAAATTTGAATACTAGCCCACATCTACTATTGAAATTGCGAAGTATTAGTAGTAACAGACTTAACTATATCTTCTACAGACATACTAGAATTAGAAATTTAGCTGGTTGTTGCTTAGGGAGGTACGGTTGCTTAAATTGCTGGATACTTTGGCAGTTTGAACTTATTAGTGAAGTCTCATAACTAAGATTGAGATGATGCCTCCATCCCAGATCATATGCGCTTGAATAAGGATCATACTTCCCTTTTGGTTATCCAGCAAAACCACGTGCCACATTCACTTGCTCAATGGCTCTTCTTGAAGATTGGTCAGATATTGACTGGATGTCTTCCTACTGAACAAATCTCACAAGTCTTCATAGTTTGTAATTACCCAAAGCCATTTGATGAACAAAAGAAGTCTGAAGTTCAAGTTCCTGTTCAAGGGAGGAAATATTTACCTCGTTAACATGCTTCAATGGAGGATCAAGCCAAGTGTTAATTTGTTGAGAATTGGTTGTCATATTTGCACTCAAGTTTCTTGCAGCCTCGTGAGTTTTATCCACCAAAGCTTCTCCACTATCGGCATCAATCATGCTCCTATCAGTGAGTAAAAGACCCTCATAGAAATACAAGATGATGTGTAGTTGCTCACTAATTTGATGATGAAGACAATTAGCACATAATTTCTTGAAATGTACCTTATAGTCAATTAGGGACACTCCAATGTTTTATCATTCATCACAAATTTGTTTTGAAATGTTGGCTGCTGTTTAAGATGGTAGAACCAATCCTTTGGCAAATCCTTCAAAAAAAACGGAAATGCTCTCAATTTTTTTTGCTCTTTAATTACACCCGTGGATTTCATACTTGTGCATACCACATGAAGCTCCTTTAGATTTTTTTAACAATATTCCCCTGCAAGGCCATGAAAAAGAGGTAAAAGATGAGTCATGATTTATATTCAAAATTAGTAGCGACATGTATAGTAGGAAAGTTATCCATAATAGTTGTTGACTCAAATCAGGGGCGGAAAACTCTTTCACAATTCGACTCTCAGCCATGAATTCTTCCCATTATAAATTAGAATTCTTAGCAAAAGTGAATCTTGGATCATTCTTTCTTTCCAGATATCCTTAGGGTTTCTCCTCTTATCATGTGTGAAGTTTTGTCTATGTATAGAGTGTAGATCATACTGAATATCCACTTGATTATATGAACATATTATCGGAAAACTCTAAAATAATAAAAAAAACGTAGGAAACTCCCTGAAAACGGCTCCAAAAGTTTTTGTTGAAGGAACCAAATATAGAACCTATAGTTAAAAATAATGTATGCAGCGAAGTAAGGATTGTTCCCACTAAGAGTACCTAGCCTCTTATTACTAACTTATGCAATAAAAGTGATAAAGGTTCATTATAGTAACATTAATAATTAGAGTAATTGATGAAGCTACACAACACAAACATAAGCAGGTTTAATTAGTTTAGCCAGCCATTCATCCTAAGATCTAAAAAGCTTTGACGCAGTAATCCTTAGGTCTTAGTTTCTTCAGTTAGAGGGATCAAACAAGTACGGATTTGACATCTAATGAAGCAACATATTGTAGCAAAAAATGAACTAGTAAGTCTCTTGGTCATTAAACTAGACAATCATGAAAATAAGCGCAGAAAAATCATTCTGATACTCAATACACAAATTTAACAATGAAAACAAGTTGGATCTCATAGTTTGATCTATTCCAAGGCTTTTGTTTCCTATGACCAACCATCAAAATTTAGCCATGCAGGGCCATGATGAAAATTCACAGGAGAAGATAGAGATAACGGAAGAGAACGACTGGAGATGACTCCAAGTCTGATGACTTCTCCCCTTTTTATACAAAGTCTATCAATTCTCCTATTAAGATATGTGAGCCCAAGTCCACGTGTTAAAGCCCACGTGTGTCTAAGTTAAGACACGTGAGTGTCATGTCGTTGTTGCCTTTATCTTTCCATGTCATAGGTTCACATTAAGATATGCAATTATAAAATATATAATTACTGTAATCATAGTAAAACTAGACTTTGATCTATGTTATTATTTCATATTCAACACGAGTTTCTTCTTCTTCTTCTTCTTCTTCTTCTTCTTCTTCTTCTTCTTCTTCTTCATGCTAGTTGAAGGAGACTCGCTGTGTTTCTGCTATAGAAACTTTAGATCATCAACTAGGAGAAACTCCTGGGTGCCATAGGCGCCAAAGCCAGACTCTTTTCGTGTTCATTCGATTCTTTGTATCACAATGCGCTCAGATTATTCAACAATGCCATGTGATTTTTTCCACCATCTGACGATATAGAATGGTGACAAAAGTGAAATAATTTTTTAGAGAAAGGTAGTCCAATAAACAAAGAAGAAAAAAAAAAGATAATAGCATATTCTAAAATCTTAAACCAGTTTTTGTGGGGGGTTTTGTATCCTCCCATCTTCTCCAAAATCTCAAGCACCACCCGGTGATTATCATGTACTTTTAATTCAAGAACAACAATATGCCTCCAAATATATAAACATTGAATCATGCTAAATTAGTCTTTACAAATATTAATTAGACAAGGATACCCCACATGTTGCATTTCAAACACGCATAACCTTCGAACCCATTCTTCCGTAATGTGTTTTATATTCGAAACAATAACGATACTATACAAAAATTTGAAGAAAAATTGAAAAGAATAAGTGGATGTTCTTTTATCGATTATTAAAATATGTCGACATCACATAGATTTTATTTATGTCACTCTGTCCTTTCTCTCTAACCATAGCAATAACATCATTTTCTATCATTTCTGATGATATAGTTTGGTGGGCAAGTTAAAGTTGGGCAATAGACATGGTCCTTAACTCCAGCGGTGCAAGTTTCCATCATTTTTTACACACCTTTGTCCGCAGCCAATATGACAAAACAATTTGATTCTCTCTTCATTGGGTTATAATCGGCCTGAACGAAGAAAATTAAATTTTAAATTAGTTATTAGAGCATCATAATTCATATTAAAAATAAAGAGATAAGGCATTGACTCACCTGCACCGACAACTTTGTAAACAACAAAAAGGCTTAAAGCAAAAAAAAAAAAAAACAGCTAGAACAACAGTGGTCTTCATTTTTTTGTTTGTGGATATTCTTAAGCTTATCTTCATTGTACGTGTATTTAGCTGAAATGGAAATTGAAGCCATTCATACTGATAGAGTGAATTAAAACTGAATCCATTTTAGCCAATTCCATTGATTTCGTGGACAGACTGTGATGAGAAAAATGAATGGGTGAAGTACAAACGGATTAATCTTTCACTACTACCCAAAATATCAAATGAGTCAAAGGTTTGTTGTATTGCAACGGTTCGAAACAAGAGGACACTAGAAATTGGGAAACCCAAATAAATGGTATGTACAAACATTATTATGTTCTTTCACATAAAAATGAAATTTTAAACCTCATGTGATGAAATCCAACAAAAGTGAGAATGATATAAATAAATACATTGCAAGGCACTTAATCTTGAAAATTTTGAATTATTTATTTTGGGGGAAGGGGAAACAGTAAATTATTCGATATTTTTGCATATTTTTCTATATCTTAACATGAGTTAATATTGGTTAATATGTAATAGATTTGTAGTTCTACTATAAACTCAAGAATTCAGCACTGTAATACAAAGGATCTGGTGAATTTAATAGGTTAATTACTTTAGTAAGTTAAATAACTACTAACTCATAAATGCGAAAGAACAAAACTTCATACAATTTAAATTTCAAAATACTTAAAAATTTCAAAAGAATGTTTTTTACAGATGCAGCTATATTACAAAAAAATTAAATAAAATTGGTACAAAACAATCCAAAAAGTACAAGTTATCGCATGGTAATTGCATACCCTTTTCCCCAGTTGAGAAGGATTCAAAACTCGTGAATTCCTTCTCTTCAAGGGCGAGAAGCTTACTTCTAGAAATCCTAAAACTTCTAATTAGACTCTCGTAGTTAGTCTGCGAAGTTAGGATTAAATAGACTTAGAATTTCCAAAATCTTAATGTCCTAGTTGAATTGTGACTCTTGGTACAATTTCTCTAATTCTGGCAGTACGATGTCATCGGCTCTTAATTGTCATCTCCTTATTCAGCTACAAATGTGCTACGAGCGTCGCAGCCAAAGTCCGCCACTCTCGAAGTTTCGGTTGCATTTGTTGAAATCGACGCTGTTGTGGTGCCAGAGTTGATGCTGTTGTGTGTGTGTGTGTGCGTGTGCGTGTGTGTGTGTGCACAAGAGAGAGAGATGGTGCGTTTGTGCATGTGAGTGCAGGTGTGTGTATGTACTTGTGAGTGCTGGTGAGTGAGTGGACGCGGGCGAGCGTTGGAATGAGAATTTGCGTGGGGGCATTTGTGTGCATGCGCACGAGTACTAGAGTGTGAGTGTCTACGCGAGCGTTGGAGTGTGTGTGTGTGTGCTAGAGTTGGAGTGAGAGTGTGTACACGAGTGTACGTATGTGTGTGCACTAGAGCATTGGGGCGTTGGTCTGTGTGTGGGTGAGCATTTGGGTGTGTGTGTACGAGCGTTGGTGTGTGTATGCACAAGTGTTGGAGGGTGTATGTGCGCGAGGGTTTGCGTGAGAGAGTGTGCGCGCGAGCGTTTGCGTGTGTGTGTCCACGAGCATTCGTGTGGGTCAGCGTGCGAGCGTTGGTGTGTGTGTGTGTACGTATGGGCGTTGGAGTGTGTGTGTGTGGGTGTGTGCGCGAGTGTTGGTGTGTCTGTGTGTACACGAGCGTTGAAGTGGGTGTGTGTGTGAGCATTGTCTGTGTTTTTGAGCATTGTGTGTATATGTGTGAGTGTGGTTTGTATGTATGTGTGCGAGGATGGTGTGTGAGAGTTGTGTGTGTGTGAGCATTGTGTGTGTATGTGAGCATTATGTGATTATGCACATGCGAACGTTGGCATGTGTTTGTGCGCGCAAGCGTTGGTGTGTGAGTGTCTATGTGCAAGTGTTGGAGTGTGTGTGAGAGCGCGAGCGTTGGTTTATGTGTGAGAGTGTGTGCGGCTGAGCGCTGGAGTGTGAGTGTGTATGCGCGGAAGCGCAGGTTCATCTAAGTGCTCGTGACCGCTGGTGAGTGAGTGGGCGCACAGGTGCATTGGTGACTGAGTGTGCGCCCGAGCGTTTGTGTGTGCGCACACGAGAACTGGTGTGAGTGTCTCCATGAGCGTTGGTATTTTCAAGTGTGCACAAGCGTTGCACTCTGTGTGTGTGTGTGAGCGTTTTTTTGTGTGTGTGAGCTTTTTGTGTATGTAAGCATTGGTGTGTGAGTGTGAGCGTTTGTGTGTGTGTGAGCGTTGGTATGTGTGTGTGAGAGTTGGTGTGTGAGGGTGTGTGCTTGTGAGAGTGTGTGTGAGCTCGGGGTGTGTGTGTGTGTGAGCATTGGTGTGTGTGTTTGTATGAGCGTTGATGTGTGTGTTAGCATTAGTGTGTATGTACGTGTGTGTATGAGCGTTGGGGTGTATGTGTACGTGAGTGTTGGTGTGTGACTACTGAGTATTTGTACATGAGCGTTGAGTGTGTGTTTGCGAGATTTGTTGTGTGTGTGTGCGCACGAGTGTAGGTAGGTCTGTGTGTGCATGCATGCGATCGTTGGTGTATATCTGTGTGTGTGCACGAGCATTCATGTGTGTGTGTGTGTGAGTGCGTGTGTGTGTGAGAGCATTGGCATGTGTGTATGTGTGTTTGTGAGAATTGGCATGTGTGTGTGAGCATTGGTGGGTATGGGTGTGTGAGTGTTAAGTGTGTATGTGTCAGTTAGGGTTGATTGTGTCTGAGTGAGCTTTGTGTGTGTGTGTGATCAATGTGTGTGTCTGCTAGCAATATGTGAGTATGTGTAAGCGTTGTATGTGTGTGAGGGTGGTGACTGTGTGTGTGTGTACATTGTGTATGAGTGTGAGCGTCGTACGAGTGTGTACGCACGAGCGATGGTGTGTGTGGTTGTCTACAAGTGTTGGTGTGTGTGCGTGCGAGCATTGGAGTGTGTGTGACTGCGCGACTGTTGGTGTGTGAGTGTGCCTGTGTGGAGAGTGCGTGCGTCAGCACTGGAGTGTGTCAACGCATGAGTGCATGTGTGTGTATGTGCTCAGGAGTGCAGGTGAGTGAGTGGGCGCTTGCGAGTGTTGGCGTGAGAGTTTGCGCCTGAGCGTTTGTGGGTGTTCGCACGACCACTGGTGTTTGAGTGTCTGCAGGAGCGTTGATGTGTGCATGTCTGCGCGAGTGTTGGAGTGAGTGTGTGTACATGAGCGATAGTAAGTGTGTGTGCACGCCAGCGTTGGGGTGTGTGTGCAGGCGCGAGCGTTGGTCAGTGTGAGTACGAGCGTTGGTGTGTGTATGTGTTCCAACATTGGTGTGTGTGTCAGCGAGAATTGGTGTGTGTGTCGGCGAGAATTGGTGTGTGTGTCGGCGAGAATTGGTGTGTGTGTGCCAGCATTGGTGTGTGTGTCGGCGAGAATTGGTGTGTGTGTGCCAGCATTGGTGTGTGTATGAACGAGCATTGGTCTGAGTGTGTGTCAGCGTTGGTGTGTTTGTATATGTATGCACGGGCATTGCTGTGTGTGTAGGAATGTTCGCGACCATTGGTGACTATGTCTATGTGCGCAAGCATTGGTGTGGGTGTGTGTGTGAGCATTGTCTCAGTGTGAGAGAATTGTGTGGGTATGTGTGAGCGTGGTGTGTCTGTGTGCGCGTGGAGTGCTCGTGAGCGTTGGTGAGTTAGTGGGCGCACGACGAGCATTGGTGAGCGAGTGTGTGCGCGAGGTTTTGTGTGCGTGCGAACGAGCACTGGTGTGCGAGTGTGTGTGCAAACGTGGGTGTGTGCGAGGGTGCGCGATCATTGGATTGAGTGTCTCTGACTGTGACACTTTTCTGTGTGTGTAGCGTTGGTGTGTGAGTGTGTGAGTGTTGGCCTGTGTGTGTGGACGTGTGCGTGTGTGATCGTCGTTGTGTGAGCGTTGGAGAGTGAGGGTGTGTGTGTGTGTGAGCGTTGGAGTGTGAGGGAGTGTGTGTGTGTGTGAGCGTTGGTGTGTGTGTGGCGTTGGGGTGTGTCTGTGTGACCATTGGTGAGTGAGCGTAGTGTGTGTGTGTTTGTGGGGGTTCAGTGTGTTTGTAAGCATTGTGTGTGTTTGTGAGTGTTGTGTGAGTGTAACCGTGCGTGTGTGTGTGAGCGTTGTGTGTGTGTGCGTGAGCGTTGTGTGTGTGATTGTGAGCCTGTTGTGTGTATGCTACAATTGTGTGTGTTAAATTGTGTGAGCGTTTGTGTGTGTGTGTGAGCGTGGAGCGTATGTGTGTGTGAGCGTGGTGTGTGTCTGTGCGAGCGTGGTGTTTGTGTGTGTGTGTGCGCGTTGTGTGTGTGTGTGAGCGTTGGTGTGTGTGTGTGAGCATTGGTGTGTGTGTGTGAGATTGGTAAGTGTGTGTTAAAATTGTGTGTCTGTTTGTTGGTGTGTGTGTACGTGAGCATTGGGGTGTGTGTGAGCATTGGCGTGTGTGCATGCGCGAGTGTACGTGAGTGTGAGATTCCGCAAGAGTTGGTGTGTGCGCGCGAGAGGGTACGAGTGAGATGGCACACAAGCGTTTGAGTGTGTGCTCACGAGCACTGGTGTCAGGGAGTCCGCGCGAGCGTTGGTGAGTGTGTGTCTGCGAGTGTTGGTGGGTGTGTGCGCGAGCGTTCGTGTGTGAGTGTAGGTGTGTGTGGGCATGCACGAGCGTTGGAGCATGTTTGTACGTGCGTTGGAGTGTGTGTGTGCGAGAGAGAGTTTGTGTGTGTATGTGTCCGCACATTGGTATAAGTGTGTGAGCATTTGGATGTGTGTGTGAGCTTTTGTGTGTGTGTTTGTGTTTGTGTGTGAGCGTTGGTGTGTGTGTGTTTGTATGTGTGTGAGCATTGGTGTGTGTGCCCGTTGGTGTGTGTGTGGGCCTTTTAGTGTGTGAGTGTGTGTGAGTGTGAGAGCATTGGTGTATATGTCTGAGCGTTGGTGTATGTGTCTGTGTCTGTGTATGTGTGTGAGCATTGATGCGTGTGTGTGTTTGAGCATTGGTGTCGCGAGTGAGCGTCGGTGTGTGTGCCAGCGTCGGTGTGGGTGTGAGATTGGGTGTATGTGTGTGTGTGTATGAGCTTTGGTGTGTGTGAGCGAGTGTGCGCACGTGTGCGTTGGTGTATTTGTGTGCGTAAACATTGGTGTGTGTGTCAGCGTGCAAGCGTCGGTGAGTGTGTGACTATGTGTGCGTGCGTGTGCAAGTGCAGGTGTGTGGATGCGGTAGTGAGTGATGGAGAATGTGTGTACGTGTGAGCGTTGGAGAGAGAAGGAGTACGAGCATTTGAGTATGCGCGCACCAGCACAGGTGTTTGTGTCCGTGTAAGCGTTGGTGGGTGAGTGTGCGCGAGCATTTGTAAATGTGTGTGTACGAGTGTTCGTGTGTGCGTGTGGCCACGAGTATAGATGTGTGAGCACATGCACGAGTGTTGGTGCGTGTGTGTGTGCATAATGGCAGGTGTGTGTTCGCGCATTTGCAGGTATGTGTGAGCATATGCATGTCTATGTGAGAGTTGGTGTGTGTCTGTGTGTGTGAGCGTTGGAGTGTGTGTGTGCCTGTGTCTGACCGCTGGTATGAGTGTGTGTGTGGGTGTGTGAGCGTTGATGTGTGTTTGTGTATGTGAGCATCGGCGTGTGTGAGCTTCGGTGCGTAGGTGTATGAGCCTTGGTGTGTGTGTATGAGCGTTGTATGTGTCTGTGAGGGTTGTGTGTGTGTGTAAGCATTGTGTGTGTCTGAGCATTATGTGTGTATGTGTGAGCGTTGTGTGTGTGTGTGTGAGCGTGGTTTGTGTGTGTGGACGTTGTGTGTGAGTGTTGTATGTGTGTTTATGTGGGTCCGTTGGTGTGTGTGTGTGCAAGCATTGTGCGTGTGTGTGTGTGTGTGTGTGTGTGCAAGCATTGGTGTGTGTGTGTGTGTGTGCATGCAACCGTTAAAGTGAGAGAGTGTGCGCGA
Organism: Aristolochia contorta; assembly: GCA_022405105.1. Taxonomy (NCBI): domain Eukaryota; kingdom Viridiplantae; phylum Streptophyta; class Magnoliopsida; order Piperales; family Aristolochiaceae; genus Aristolochia; species Aristolochia contorta. The sequence continues at coordinate 14,708,100 of CM039667.1, forward strand.
GTGTTGGTGTGTGTGTGTGTACACACGAGTGCGGTGTGTGTGTACCCTCGCACGCGGGTGTGTATGTGCTTGAGAGTGCTTTAGAGAGTGTGGGCACGCTCGAGCGTTGGTGTGTGAGTGTGTGTGCGAGCGTTAGTGTTAGTGAGAGTGTGTGTGTGTGCAAGTGTTGTTGAGTGTGCATGCGAACATTGGTGGTTGAGTGTGTGTGTATGTGTGCGCGTGAGTGTTGCTATGGGTACGTTCACAAGCGTTGGTGGGTGAGTGTGTGTGTGTACGAGCGTTGGTGTATATCTGTGAGTGTGCACGAGCGTTGGTGTGTAAGAGTTTGTATTAGCGGTGGTGTGTGTGTGTGTGTAAGGTGTGGCATGTGTGTGTGTGTGTGTGACCATTGGCATGTGTATGTGTGTGTGTGAGCATTGGCATGTGTTCATGTGTAGGTGTTTGTGAGCATTGGCATGAATGTGTGAGCGTTGGTTTGTGGGTGTGTGAGCATTGGTATGTGAGCGTTGGATTGTGTCTATGTGTGTGAATGTGATCAAGCATTTGCGTGCGTGTGTGTGTGTGTGTGTGTGAGCGTTGGAGTGTGTGTTTCTGTGTGTATGTGAGCATTGGAGTGTGTATTTCTGTGTGTATGTGAGCGTTGTCATTTATGTTCACACGCGTGTGAGTGAGTGTGTGTGTGTGTGTGTGTGTGTTTGAGCATTGGTGTGTGTGTCAGTGTATGTGTTTGAGCATTGGTGTGTGTGTCTGTGTTTGTGTGTGAGCATTGGTATGTGTGTGTCTATGTGAGAGAGCGTTGGTGTGTGTGTGAACTTTGGTTTGTGTGAGTGATTGTGTATGTGTATATCAGTGTGAGTGTTAGTGGCGGTGTGTGTGTGAGAATCGGTGTGTGTGTGAGATTCGGTGTGTGTGTGAGAGTTGCTATGTGCGTGTCTGAGATTTGTGTGTGTGTGTGTGTGTGTGTGTGTGTGTGTGTGTGCGTAAGCATTGGTGTATATGGGTGCAAGCACAAGTGTGTATGTGCTAATGATCAATGCAAAGTGTGTGCGCATGTGAGCATTGGAGTGAGAGGGAGCGCGAGCATTAGAGTGTGTGCGTGCATAGGTGAGCGTGTCTGCGTAAATATTCGTGTGTGTGTGTGTGTGCATGAGCATTGGTGTGTGTGCACAGGCGAGCGTCGGTGCATATGTCTGTGTACGCGCATAGGCATGTTTGTATGAGCATTGGCATGTGTGTGTCAGCGTAGGGGATTGTGTGTGTGTGTGAGCGTTTGTGTGTGTGTGAGCGTTTGTGTGTGTCTGAGCGTTGTGTGTGTGTGTGTGTGTGTGTGCCAGCATTGGTGTGTGTATGTGAGAGTTCGAATGCGTGTGCGAGCGTTGGTTGTGTGTGTGAGCAAGTGAAAGTGTTGGTTTGTGTGTGTGTGCGTGCGCAAACATTGGAAAGAGTTTGTGCATGTGGGTGTTGGTGTGTGTGTGCGTGAGTGTTTGTGTTTGTGTTTGTGTGAGTGCTGATGTGTGTGAGTATGCTTGAGTTAGTGTGTATTTGTGTTTGTGTGTATGTGTTAGCATTGGCATGTGGGTGTGTGTGGGCTTGTGTGGGTGTGTGTGAGCAATGGCATATGTGTGGGAGCGTTGTTGTGTGTGTGAGTGTGCGCGCGGGTGTTGGTGTATATCTGTGGGTGCACCACTGTGGGATGTGTGTGTGTGTTTGTGTGAGCGATGATCTGTGTGAGTGAGTGTGTGTGTGTGAGTGTGTGTGTCAGCATTGGTGTCATTGTATGAGCGTTAGAGTGTGTGTCTATGTATTTGTGTGAACATTGGTGTATGTGTGTGAGTAAGCATTGGTGTGTGTGTGTGAGGGATTGTGTGTGTGAGCATTGATGTGTGTGAGAGTTACTATGTGTGTGTGAGCGTTGGTGTGTGTGTGCGCTTGTAACCATTGGCATGTGTGTGTGAGCGTTGGTGTGTGTTCGTGTGTGTGAACGTTTGTGTGTGTGTGTGCGTGTGTGAACGTTTCTGTGTGTGCGTTTAAGCGTTGGTCTGTATGTGAGTGCGTTGGGGTCTATGTGTATGAGTGTTGTATATATGTGAGTGTGTTGGGGTCTGTGTGTGTGAAGTTGGTGTCTCTAAGAGCTGTACGCTGGAGCACCAGAAGGAGTGTGTGCGCGCGAGTGCCGGTATGTGTATGTGTTCGTGAGTGCTGGTGAGTGTGGGTGTGTGCAAGCGTTGGTGAGTGAGAGTGCACGCAAGCGTTTCTTGTATGTGTGTGCGCGCTATTGTTGGTGAGTGTGTGTGTATGTGCGTTTGAGTGTTGCTTTGAGTGTGTGTGCACAAAGTTTGGTGTGTGTGAGGGAGAGACTGTTTGTGTGTGTGTGTGTGAGCGAACGTTGATGTGTGTGTGTGAGCGTTGTTGTGTGTGGGAAAGTGTTGGTGTGTGTGTAATAGTGTGTGTGTTAGTGTGCGTGTGTGTTGGAGTATGTGTGAAAGCGTGTGTGTGTGTGAGTGTGTGTGTGTGTGTGTGTGTGTGTGTGTGTGTGTGTGTGTGTGTGTGAGCACTGGTATGTGAGAGTGTTCTCGTGAGTGTGGGTGAGCTTTGGAGTGTGTAAGCGTCGGTGTGTATGAGCGTTAGTATGTGTGTGTGAGCGTTGGTGTGTGTAATGAACTTGGTGTGGGTGTGTGTGTGTGTGCGAGTAGGCGTTGGTGTGTGTGTGAGCGTTGGAGTGTGTGTGAGCATTGATGTGTGTGCGTCTGTGTGAGCGTTGGTATGTGTGTTTATGTTTGTGTCAGCGTTGGAGTGTTTGCGTGCGCGAGCATCAGGTGTATGTGTGCGCCAGCATTGGGTGTATGTGTGCGCGAGCATCGGGTGTATGTGTGCGCGAGCATCGGGTGTATGTATGCGCGAACATTGGTGTGTGTGTGTCCGTGCACGAGCGTTTGTGTGTCAATGCATGAGTGTTAGTGTGTGCGAGAGCATTGGTGTGTGTGTGAGTGCAAACTATGGTTTATGTGTCCGTGTGAGTGATTGTGTGCGCGGTGGTGTTGGTGAGTGTGTGTGTGTGTGTGCTTGAGTGTTGTTGTGTGCGTGTTCGTGTGCGTGCGAACGCTGCTGTGTGTGTGTGTGTGTGTATGTGTGTGTGTGCACGCGA